>CAJPEV010000441.1:0-43395 GCA_905338385.1 Darwinula stevensoni
GAAGAAGGCATGCAGGAGAAACGCGGCCGATTGCTGCATGATTTCGACTTCGACATGCCTTCAGTCAAATCGTTATTGGTCTGAAGATAAAGCAACAAATTCGCTCATGATTCGGCAGAGCCATTTTTCACGGCCGTCTCGAAAGATCTACTTAGAAAAACTTAAATTCTCATTCTCAAGATACTTGGTTCCGAAGTTCAAAATAACTACAAATGAAAACATATTCGCGCTGATTTTCAAATGCCTCCCAAGAAATACCTTCAAAATCTGAACGCAGGGAGATAAAATTGGAGGCAACGTCCACGTTATTCATGTGTGTCTTTCTCGATAAATCAGGAATGACAGATTTAGGGATGAGATAAGCCAGGTGCAACGAGACGAAAATCACGCAAAATGCATTCCGCTCTGAAAATCCGTCAGAGCAGCGTCAATAACTTTCCAGCAATATTTATAAATTCTGAGGAAGAAAATGTAATCAATATCAACATTTTTCAAAGAGAGATGTGAATGTGAGTCTCTAAGAGTGATCCACCCAAATCCTGACTTATGACCCGACTATATGGCTAGACTGGGGATATGGGAAGAAATCATGATGTTTCAGGCGTCGTATATTTTCTGCCGATATATCCGAAATTTGAGGTGACTTTCCCCACAAACACCCAAGGAGGCATAAGAGCCCGGAGGCAGTAGTCCTACCAGGAACGCTCCGCTTTGAATGAACGTTCCATGGAAACCCATACGGAGATCGCGAATAATGAATACATTTGTCCCTGCAATCCAGAGACTCGTCTCTAATCGATTGATTAGAAAATATTTCACAATTTATGCTATGAAGGCGAAAAAAAAAACATGAAAACCCCTAGAGAATTGCGTTTTTTTGCCTTGACATCGTTCACATTGCATTACTTTTCTTCGAAATGCCCTGTTCAAGGTTCGTGAGCTTTGGTATACAGTTCAGCCAAGAGGTATTCTCAAGTCGCATAGATAATTATCTCTATAGTCGGAATGATAGGAAAACTGCTTTGAAAATTAGAATTCTTTGTAATACGGGCTCTTGGTCCTTGACCTCTGAAGTCAGCTCGAATCTTTATTCCTCGTTTGAGATTCGATTGCTTCGTCGATTTTTCAATTTACTTATTATGATGTTAATGGAGCGAACTGTTTCCGAGTTGTGTTTTGATTCGACGAGTCGAATGGCTACCAAACAGCAAATTTAGCAAGGACTTATGACTATACGGAGTCCAAGTCACACGCAGGAGCAGATGACACTAGCGCTTCCTGATTGGTTGTAGACGGGGAGCCGTTGAGTACGGGAAACAATGTCACGTGCTCCCGTACTCAACAATGGACAGTGGAGAGCTGACTTGCTTCTCCCTCCTTAATCGCAAAAACGTTTCAGTTTCGGAAAATTCTGCCTAAACAAGATTTTTAGTCCAGAGTCTCTCCTAACCAGTGGTATACTTTTTATTTTTGACAATATTTAAGTGAGATAAATGTACACGAGGGATAATGCCTCCATAATATACCTCCATTTCAATCAAATACTATCCTCCTCCCTACATCTCGACAGTGACACACTTGACGAAAAATCACTTTCTGGAATTATTTGTAGTCAAGATTCCACCCTAATCGGTGGTATAAATGTTGAAGCTGTGCGCCTTCATTTTAGTTTAATACTCCCCCAAATAGAATCATCTTCAATCTCACCTCTCCCGGGAGGTCAGGCAACGTTCCGTCTCTCTCAAGCATCTTAAAAATGGCTCGTCTCATGAAACTATTTTTTCAGACAAGTTTTGGAGCTCGAAGTCCATTCTAGTCAGCGGGATGCGTTTCATTTTAAAGGAAAGGGGGGACCTAAGCTGACAAACTCCCTTTTGCGAACATCACATATTCGATTAATCATAATCAGGAAAAGCAGCAATCTCATGAAAATCGTTACCCTTGGAACCTTAGATTGTGTACTGCCTGCACAAGGATTGATACCGAAAATACACGAGTCACAGAAATCCTTAATGCTCCTTAGTGTAGGAAGTGCGGCGCCTCTTTTATCGACTGAGGAAGGGTCAGCGCCAGGAGCCAGTGAGACTGGGGAAGAGAGGGGGAAAAAGGCGANAACCAAAGAGTGCATTTGGTAAGTTTCTCCTGGGAATGGGGTCGGGGACCAAAAGGGGAGGGGGGGGGGGGGGGGAGGTTACGAGATATGAGAAGGGCAAGGTCTTTCTACCTTGGAGGAGGGAAGAAAATTCATTTCCTAGAAGCACGGTCTAGGTCATACCGTATGAGGTTGAACGTGAATGCTAGTGCCATGCACGTCTTGGCATGTGAGAGGGGGAAGGGGAAGAGGTGGACTGATGTGAAAACGCACTAGAGTTCTGTTGACCTTGTCGTCTGCTGACCAATTTTAGGCACAATAACAGAAATAAATCACACTGCTCGGAAACCGGTTCACCTAGAAAGGCGATTCATTACAGGTGTCATCAGAAATTGTGGGTCAGCTCGTGGTCGTTGACGAGGAAGAAGGCATGCAGAAGAAATGCGACCGATTGCTGCATGATTTCGACATACCTTCAGTCAAAAGATTCATTACAGGTGTCATCAGAAATTGTGGGTCAAACCACCACACTAGAGAAAAGCAGCTCGTGGTCGTTGACGAGGAAGAAGGCATGCAGAAGAAATGCGCCCGATTGCTGCATGATTTCGACATACCTTCAGTCAAATCGTTATTGGTCTGAGGATAAAACAACAAATTCGCTCATGATTCGGCAGAGCCATTTTTCACGGCCGTCTCGAAAGATCTACTTAGAAAAACTTAAATCCTTATTCTCAAGATACTTGGTTCCGAAGTTCAAAATAACTACAAATGAAAATATTTTCGCGCTGATTTTCAAATGCCTCCCAATAATTACCTTCAAAATCTGAACGCGGGGAGATAGAATTGGAGGCAACGTCCACGTTATTCATTTGTGCCTTTCTCGATAAATCAGGAATGACAGATTTAGGGATGAGATAAGCCAGGTGCAACGAGACGAAAGTTACGCAAAATGCATTCCGCTCTGAAAATCCGTCAGAGCAACGTCAATAACTTTCCAGCAATATTTAGAAATTCTGAGAAAGAAAATGAAATCAATATCAAAATTTTTCAAAGAGAGATGTGAATGTGAGTCTCTAGAGTGATCCACCCAAATCCTGACCTATATGGCTAGACTGGGAACTTTCCCAGAGGATATGGGAAGAAATCATGATGTTTCAGGCGTCGTATAATTTTTGCCGATATATCCGAAATTTGAGGTGACTTTCCCCACAAACACCCAAGGAGGCATAAGAGCCCGGAGGCAGTAGTCCTACCAGGAACGCTCCGCTTTGAATGAACGTTCCATGGAAACCCATATGGAGATCGCGAATAATGAATACATTTGTCCCTGCAATCCAGAGACTCGTCTCTAATCGATTGATTAGAAAATATTTCACAATTTATGCTATGAAGGCGAAAAAAAAAACATGAAAACCCCTAGAGAATTGCGTTTTTTTGCCTTGACATCGTTCACATTGCATTACTTTTCTTCGAAATGCCCTGTTCAAGGTTCGTGAGCTTTGGTATACAGTTCAGCCAAGAGGTATTCTCAAGTCGCATAGATAATTATCTCTATAGTCGGAATGATAGGAAAACTGCTTTGAAAATTAGAATTCTTTGTAATACGGGCTCTTGGTCCTTGACCTCTGAAGTCAGCTCGAATCTTTATTCCTCGTTTGAGATTCGATTGCTTCGTCGATTTTTCAATTTACTTATTATGATGTTAATGGAGCGAACTGTTTCCGAGTTGTGTTTTGATTCGACGAGTCGAATGGCTACCAAACAGCAAATTTAGCAAGGACTTATGACTATACGGAGTCCAAGTCACACGCAGGAGCAGATGACACTAGCGCTTCCTGATTGGTTGTAGACGGGGAGCCGTTGAGTACGGGAAACAATGTCACGTGCTCCCGTACTCAACAATGGACAGTGGAGAGCTGACTTGCTTCTCCCTCCTTAATCGCAAAAACGTTTCAGTTTCGGAAAATTCTGCCTAAACAAGATTTTTAGTCCAGAGTCTCTCCTAACCAGTGGTATACTTTTTATTTTTGACAATATTTAAGTGAGATAAATGTACACGAGGGATAATGCCTCCATAATATACCTCCATTTCAATCAAATACTATCCTCCTCCCTACATCTCGACAGTGACACACTTGACGAAAAATCACTTTCTGGAATTATTTGTAGTCAAGATTCCACCCTAATCGGTGGTATAAATGTTGAAGCTGTGCGCCTTCATTTTAGTTTAATACTCCCCCAAATAGAATCATCTTCAATCTCACCTCTCCCGGGAGGTCAGGCAACGTTCCGTCTCTCTCAAGCATCTTAAAAATGGCTCGTCTCATGAAAATATTTTTTCAGACAAGTTTTGGAGCTCGAAGTCCATTCTAGTCAGCGGGATGCGTTTCATTTTAAAGGAAAGGGGGGACCTAAGCTGACAAACTCCCTTTTGCGAACATCACATATTCGATTAATCATAATCAGGAAAAGCAGCAATCTCATGAAAATCGTTACCCTTGGAACCTTAGATTGTGTACTGCCTGCACAAGGATTGATACCGAAAATACACGAGTCACAGAAATCCTTAATGCTCCTTAGTGTAGGAAGTGCGGCGCCTCTTTTATCGACTGAGGAAGGGTCAGCGCCAGGAGCCAGTGAGACTGGGGAAGAGAGGGGGAAAAAGGCGAGGGGGAAGTGCGTGCATGCGACAGGGTCCCGGGGCAGGCGAAGGAACATAGGAGAGTGAGTCGGGAAGAAGGTCCAAGAAAGAAGAGATGCGCGCGAGGATTCAAGGCTTCATGCAAATCGGGAATTAAAACCCCGCGTTCTCTATCACCTAGGAGAAAGTAAGCAATCTTGGTGTCATTTGATTCTTGAAACTTATCTCTATGCGATAGGAACAAAAAATCCGGTATTTGCGACCGATGAACCGAGGAAATCGACCCGATAGGACAGAAATTGCCTCAATTTTAAAATGGGCCACAGCAAAAAACGATAGGCTCCGAGGATAGCGAACGGATTCCCACGAAAATCCACACGAAGCTTCTTGAGAGACTTCTTAAGAGAGATCTCAGAGGAATTTTTGAATTTCGGCTTCGTTTTCGAGCAATGTCCGNCGTTGACCTTGTCGTCTGCTGACCAATCTTAGGCACAAGAACATAAATAAATCACACTGCTCGGAAACCGGTTCACCTAGAAAGGCGATTCATTACAGGTGTCATCAGAAATTGTGGGTCAAACCACTATACTAGAGAAAAGCAGCTCGTGGTCGTTGACGAGGAAGAAGGCAAGCAGAAGAAATGCGGCCGATTGCTGTATGATTTCGACATACCTTCAGTCAAATCGTTATTGATCTGAGGATAAAACAACAAATTCGCTCATGATTCGGCAGAGCCATATTTCACGGCCGTCTCGAAAGAGCTACTTAGAAAAACTTAAATCCTTATTCTCAAGATACTTAGTTCCGAAGTTCAAAATAACTACAAATGAAAATATTTTCGCGCTGATTTTCAAATGCCTCCCAATAATTACCTTCAAAATCTGAAAGCGGGGAGTTAAATTGGAGGCAACGTCCACGTTATTCATTTGTGTCTTTCTCGATAAATCAGGAATGACAGATTTGGGGAAGAGATAAGCCAGGTGCAACGAGACGAAAGTTACGCAAAATGCATTCCGCTCTGAAAATCCGTCAGAGCAACGTCAATAACTTTACAGCAATATTTAGAAATTCTGAGAAAGAAAATGCAATTAATATCAACATTTTTCGAAGAGAGATGTGAATGTGAGTCTCTAGAGTGATCCACCCAAATCCTGACCCATGACTATATGACTAGAATGCGAATTTTCCCAGAGGATATGGGAAGAAATCATGATGTTTCAGGCGTCGTATAATTTCTGCCGATATATCCGAAATTTAAGGTGACTTTCCCCACAAACACCCAAGGAGGCACAAGAGCCTGGAGGCAGTAGTCCTACCAGGAACGCTCCGCTTTGAATGAACGTTCCATGGAAACCCATACGGAGATCGCGAATAATGAATACATTTGTCCCTGCAATCCAGAGACTCGTCTCTATCCATTGATCAGAGAACATTTCACAATTTATGCTATGAAGGCGAAAAAAATACATGAAAAACCCTAGGGAGTTGCGTTTTTTTTTGCCTTGATATCGTTCACATTGCATTACTTTTCTTCGAAATACCATGTTCAAGGTTCGTGAGCTTTGGTATACAGTTCAACGTGAGCTTTGGTATACAGTTCAACCAAGAGGCATTCTCAAGTCGCATAGATAATTATCTCTGTGGTCGGAATGATAGCCAGGAAACTGCCTTGAAAATTAGAATTCTTTGTAATACGGGCTCTTGGTCATTGACCTTTGAAGTCAACTTGAATCTTTATTCCTCGTTTGAGATTCGATTGCTTCGTCGATTTTTCGAATTACTTATTACGGTGTTAATGGGGCGAACTGTTTCCGAGTTGTGTTTTGATTCGACCAGTCGAATGGCTATCAAACAGCAAATTTAGCAAGAACTTATGACTAACTATACGGAGTCCAAGTCACACGCAGGAGCAGCGCTCCCTGATTGGTTGTAGACGGGGAGCCGTTGAGTACGGGAAACAATGCCACGTGCTCCCGTACTCAACACTTGACAGTGGAGAGCTGACTCGCTTCTCCCTCCTTTACCTCGAAAACGTTTCAGTTGAGGAAAATTCTGCCTAAACAAGATTTGTAATCCAGAGTCTGCCCGAGCCAGTGGTATACTTTTTTTATTATTGACAATATTTAAGTGAGATAAATATACACAAGGGATAATGCCTCTTTAATGTACCTCAGTTTCAATCAGGCGCTATACTTCTCCTCCCTACATCTCGACAGTGACACACTTGAAAAATCACTTTCTGGAAAAATTTGTTGTCTAGATTCCAACATAACCGGTGGTGTAAATGTTGAAGCTGTGCGCCTTCATTTTAGTTTAATACTCCCCCAAATAAAACCATCCTCAATCTCACCTCTCCCGGGAGGTCAGACAACGTTCCGTGTCGCTCAAGTATCTCTAAAATGGCTCATCTCATGAAACTACTTTTTCAGATAAGTTTTGGAGCTCAAAGTCCATTCTAGTCTGCGGGATGTGTTTCACTTCAAAGGAAATGGGGGACCTAAGTTGACAAACTCCCCTTTGCGAACATCACATATTCGATTAATCATAATCAGGAAAAGCAGTAATCTCGTGAAAATCGTTACCCTTGGGGCCTTAGATTGTGTACTGCCTGCACAAGGATTGATAACGAAAACACACCAGTCACAGAAATCCTTAATGCTCCTTAGTATAGGAAGTGCGGCGGCTCTTTTTCCGACTGAGGAAGGGTCAGCACCAGGAGCCAGTGAGACTGGGGAAGAGAGGGGAAAAAAAGACGAGGAGGAAGTGCGTGCATGCGACAGGGTCCCGGGCAGGCGAAGGAACATGGGAGAGAGTCGGGAGGGAGGTCCAAGAAAGAAGAGCTGCGCGCGAGGATTCAAGATTCCATGCAAATCGGGAATTAAAACCCCGCGTTCTCTATCACCCGGGAGAAAGTAAGCAATCTTGATATCATTTGATCCCTGAAACAAATCTCTATGCGATAGAAACAAAAATATGCGGTATTTGCGACCGATGAACCGAGGAAATCGACCCGGTAGGACAGAAATGGCCTCAATTTTCAAATGGGCCACAGCAAAAAGCGATAGGCTCCGAGGATAGCGAACGGATTCCCACGAAAATCCACACGAAGCTTCTTGAGAGACTTCTTAAGAGATCTATCAGAGGAAATCATTCTTCCGGTTTCACTCCCCGACGAAAAATCGGAAAAGAAGTTAGACTTCTTTTTCTCTGGCGGCAATTTCTATTGCATTTTTTCCAGTACGTATTGGTCGGCGACTACCACTTCCTCCGAAAGCGTTTTTAAAATAGGGCAGCCGTGGAAACGTACCTGTATTTGAAACACCCCCTCCCTCCCTCCCTCCCCCAACCCCTCGTCAGTTGACCTTTGACAAGTAAAAGAGTTTTAAGGTCTGACTTTTCGAAATCTTCATTTTCCAGGTAATTTTATTATCTTTTGTTTTTGTTACATGCGGTCTTTCTCCTTTGTTTCCATTTTCAGAAAAAAAAAATATTTCTCTCCCATTTTTTGGCTTGAACTTGAAGATGCAGATGAAAGGGGACCAGAACCAAAGAGTGCATTTGATAAGTTTCTCCTGGGAATGGGGTCGGGGACAAAAAGGGGAGGGGGGGGGGGGTACAAGATATGAGAAGGGCAAGGTAGAAAAGATGCAGATGAAAGGGGACCAGAACCAAAGAGTGCATTTGATAAGTTTCTCCTGGGAATGGGGTCGGGGACAAAAAGGGGAGGGGGGGGGGGGGGGAGGTTACAAGATATGAGGAGGGCAAGGTAGAAAGGGAGGAGGGAAGAAAATTCATTTCTCAGAGGCACGGTCTAGGTCATACCGTATGAGGTTGAACGTGAATGCTAGTGCCATGCACGCTGCATGCACGTCCTGGCATGTGAGAGGGGGGAAGGGGAAGAGGTGAACTGATGTGAAAACGCACTAGAGTTCCGTTGACCTTGTCGTCTGCTGACCAATCTTAGGCACAATAACAGAAATAAATCACACTGCTCGGAAACCGGTTCACCTAGAAAGGCGATTCATTACAGGTGTCTTCAGAAATTTTGGGTCAAACCACCACACTAGAGAAAAGCAGCTCGTGGTCGTTGGCGAGGAAGAAGGCATGCAGGAGAAATGCGGTCGATTGCTGCATGACTTCGACATGCCTTCAGTCAAATCGTTATTGTTCTGAGGATAAAACAACAAATTCGCTCATGATTAGGCAGAGCCATTTCTCACGGCCGTCTCGAAAGATCTACTTAGAAAAACTTAAATCCTCATTCTCAAGACACTTGGTTCCGAAGTTCAAAATAACTACAAATTAAAATATTTTCGCGCTGATTTTCAAATGCCTCCCAATAATTACCTTCAAAATCTGAACGCGGGGAGATAAAATTGGAGGCAACGTCCACGTTATTCATTTGTGTCTTTCTCGATAAATCAGGAATGACAGATTTAGGGATGAGATAAGCCAGGTGCAACGAGACGAAAATTACGCAAAATGCATTCCGCTCTGAAAATCCGTCAGAGCAACGTCAATAACTTTCCAGCAATATTTGGAAGTTTTGAGAAAGAAAATGAAATCAATATCAACATTTTTCAAAGAGATGTGAATGTGAGTCTCTAGAGTGATCCACCCACATCCTGACCTATGACCCGACTATATGGCTAGACTGGGAATTTTCCCAGAGGATGTGGGAAGAAATCATGATGTTTCAGGCGTCGTATAATTTCTGTCGATATATCCAAAATTTGATGTGACTTTCCCCACAAACACCCAAGGAGGCATAAGAGCCCGGAGGCAGTAGTCCTTCCAGAAACGCTCCGCCGTGAATGAACGTTCCATGGAAACCCATACGGAGATCGCGAATAATGAATACATTTGTTCCTGCAATCCAGAGACTCGTTTCTATCGATTGATCAGAAAACATTTCACAATTTATGCTATGAAGGCGAAAAAAAAAGAAAAACCCTAGAGAGTTGCGTTTTTTTGCCTTGATATCGTTCACATTGCATTACTTTTCTTCGAAATACCATGTTCAAGGTTTGTGAGCTTTGGTATACAGTTCAACCAAGAAGTATTCTCAAGTCACATAGATAATTATCTTTGTGGTCGGAATGATAGTCAGGAAACTGCTTTGAAAATTAGAATTATTTGTAATACGGGCTCTTGGTCTTTGACCTTAGAAGTCAGCTTGAATCTTTATTCCTCGTTTGAGATTCGATTGCTTCGTCGATTTTTCGATTTACTTATTATGGTGTTAATGGGGCGAACTGTTTCCGAGTTGTGTTTTGATTCGACCAGTCGAATGGCTATCAAACAGCAAATTTAGCAAGGACTTATGACTAACTATACGGAGTCCAAGTCACGCGCAGGAGCAGATGACACTAGCGCTTCCTGATTGGTTGTAGACGGGGAGCCGTTGAGTACGGGAAACAATGCCACGTGCTCCCGTACTCAACAAATGACAGTGGAGAGCTGACTCGCTTCTCCCTCCTTATCTCGAAAACGTTTCAGTTTAGGAAAATTCTGCTTAAACAAGATTTGTAGTCCACAGTCTGCCCGAGCCAGTGGTATACTTTTTTATTTTTGACAATATTGAAGTGAGATAAATATACGCCTCTTTAATGTACCTCCCTTTCAATCAGACGCTATACTTCTCCTCCCTACATCTCGAGAGTGACACACTTGAAAAATCACTTTCTGGAAATATTTGTTGTCTAGATTCCAACATAACCGGTGGTATAAATGTTGAAGCTGTGCGCCTTCATTTTAAATTAATACTCCCCCAAATAGAACCATCCTCAATCTCACATCTCCCAGGAAGTCAGACAACGTTCCGCGCCTCTCAAGCATCTCTAAAATGGCTCATCTCATGAAACTACTTTTTCAGACAAGTTTTGGAGCTCAAAGTCCATTCTAGTATACGGGATGCGTTTCACTTCAAAGGAAAGGGGGACCTAAGTTGACAAACTCCCCTTTGCGAACATCACATATTCGATTAATCATGATCAGGAAAAGCAGTAATCTCGTGAAAATCGTTACCCTTGGAGCCTTAGATTGTGTACTGCCTGCACGAGGATTGATACCGAAAATACACGAGTCTCAGAAATCCTTAGTGCTCCTTAGTGTAGGAAGTGCGACTGCTCTTTTTTCGACTGAGGAAGGGTCAGCGCCGTGAGCCAGTGAGACTGGGGAAGAGAGGGGGAAAAAAGGCGAGGGGGAAGTGTGTGACAGGGTCCCGGGGCAGGCGAAGGAACATGGGAGAGTGAGTCGGAAGGGAGGTCCAAGAAAGAAGAGCTATGCGCGAGGATTCAAGATTTCATGCAAATGGGGAATTAAAACCCCGCGTTCTCTATCACCTGGGAGAAAGTAAGTAATCTTGGTGTCATTTGATCCCTGAAACATATCTCTATGCGATAGGAACAAAAAAATGCGGTATTTGCGACCGATGAACCGAGGAAATCGACCCGGTAGGACAGAAAGCTAGTAGATTATAACTTTAATCATTTGAGGCTGTCTTATTTGGATGATAACGAAGATGGCATCTGGAAGAAAACCTACAGCAGCCATGATTTGAAAGGCAGCACAAGCTCTTGCCTCGTTTTGAGAATCATATACATCCACATGGTAGTACCTCTCAGCATCCTTAATTAGAAGACCACCAGACAGCAACATCAGGGTTCCAACAAAGTTCAGCAGTGCCTCCTAGATGATATGAAAAGAAAACCAACCATTTATCAATGTCTTGTCTCCACAACACACTTCACATCATTCTGAGAAGCTGAACAAGATAAATTCTTCATAAATTTGGCATCAGATCCATTTGAATTTCTACACTGAGGGCACCTGGAGGGTTAATATTCACCATTCAATCTTCTTCATGCAGGGTACTAAACCCAGTTTATATCTCTAGAGTTTACATCTCTAGTTTATATCTCCCAGTTTATATCTCTATCTGCACTCTAGAGAGACATGTTTTTCTTTTCAATCTATTTTCTACAATTGAGGTTCATATACTGACGAACCATTTAGTCTGCAGAACCAATACTGCCCCACACAATACCATAAGACTGCTTTACCAGTACGTTGTCATTGACCATCATTTTACTAGTAGGGTTTTAAGACTCAAAATTACACGGGAGAAAATGAAAATGCAATTTTATTGGGCCTAACTTAGCCAGTCCAGTGCATACTTTCACACTCTTTCCATATGAACTGTATTGTCTGCCATGGTTACTTCGTGGAATGACAATATTCAACATATAATAGCTCTCATTCTTGAGCAATCAATTAAAGAAAAAGGATTACTTAGATTCTGTCTGCATTTCTGATGAAGGTTACTATGGGAGTTAGCCCAGCGTTTGAAACAATTATGCTATTCCAACTATCACGGAATTAGGACAAGGGGGAATCTATAGAAGGTGCATATACAGGATGGGCCAAGAAAAGCACCGATTTTTCTCAGCTCGTATTTCAGGAACGATGCAGTATTTTGGAACCCAGGTGCCCTCATGAGAAAAGCATTTCTTTAGCTTTAAAACGAAACCCCATTTGTCGGCAAAAGATAATAGGAAAGGTTTGAATGGTCGATTTTTTTTATTTTATTAGTCTAAATGTATTTACCCCCTTATGGACTCTTCATGCAGGCCTTATTGGCTTGTGCTGGCCGAGCGTAAATCATGCTGGTTGACAAGCGAACCTGGGCGTGTCTTTTTCTTCAGCCGCTGGCGAAAAAGACGCTCTGGCTAGGCACGACCACGTCATTAAATTACGTCACTATTGGGCAAGCAGCTGCCAGCGGAACACTTCGAACTACGAGAACGTTGAGCAGCTAAGCCTTAAATTGACATTATCGTATGCAGGAGGTCTCAGCAGGCTAGAGGAGCCGCTAGCAAAAAAGACACGCCCACTCATTTCGATTAGCCTATTGAGCGAACGCGAGGTGGGATGGTCCCACCTTCAGTCAGTAATAACACAAGAGACGCCATATACAGTGAGTTTGGCGGCCTCCAAGCCCCCAAGGGTAGATTGAGAGTCGTGAAGTGTAGGTGGCGACCAGCTGGCAACTACCGTGCTGTTGACGATAAAAGTCAAGCTGACCATTTCTTTGTCTTGGAAACTCATTTTAGGTTAACCTCTTGTCCAAATTCTTAAACCCATATAAGTCGAAGTATAATATGAAGATATAATAAGAAAAAAACTGACCTGCATAGAAGCACCCCGTCCAAAGAAATATCCAAGAAGACTTACAGATGCCAAGATGATGAACCCAATCACCGTTCCAGTTACCAAGAACCGGGTGTCGGGAGGGTTAGGGTCACGAGTTCTCTTCCGCTTTTCCCGGCCTCGTTCGACCCCGGTCGACCGTCGCCGGTCACGACGACCGGAGCCGAGTGTCTCTGTCGTTCGAAGCGAAGAAAAACATCTCTCGTCTCGAATGCAATATCGCATTCTCGAATCGGTCGAGACCTGACTGGTTTATACCGTTTTTCCTCGAAACAATCAACTATTGCTTTTAATCGCGATCGATCGTTCTCGTCGAAACTCGTCGAACGAGCAACGAGCAAGAGGTCGGAACTCGTCTCGCCTCGCGGTGACGACGACTCGTCCATCGCGTCTTCGTGGACGATGGGTCAAAGACTTCCGATCGGCGACAAACGTTTCACGACGCGATGTCACGTGATGCCGACCGGCGTCGGTCGCCACGAAACGTCCCAGATGTTTAAATGTATTCTCTTTTCTCTGCCGTTCGGTCGGGGAAATTCGCGGAGCGACGAGACGTTCGAGTCGGACCCGATCGGTTTTCGAATTCGAGAATTGCCGGATTCGCACGAGAGAAGCCTGCAGGGAGCTTAAGAATTCGGCTCCAGGATTTTCTCATTCACATTTACGTGAAGGAAATGAGAGATGTTCGTGCCACAGTCCATCGGGCTAGAACGACCCGTAATCTCATCTGTTTGGAAAATTCTCCAGCGAGTACTGCCCCCCTAACCCCCCCCCAAGAGTCCCGTGAAAGAATTCGTGATCGTCTCTCCGATAGAGCCGACCCACAAAGATGGACCAGAAAGGTATCGATCGGGCCCGCCTGGAGCACGTAATCTCGTCCGTGCCTCGGGGGTCATCCCCGAGGATCTGAAGTTCGAGGGATGGAGACGAACGGACGAAACAACGAATACGGCAGACGCCGTGTATGCACGTACGTGCGTGCGCGGCGTCTGGGTCTGCGCCCTCCACCGCGCTCGTGGATCGTATGCATCGAAATACGAACGGATCCGTCGATTGCAATCCGAGGTGGTATTTTTTTTTGCCGTGCTTTAACGGTGAAGAAATGGAGACCGCAGATCGTCGACGATCGGTTTTGCAATTTCGTCGGAGCTCGATCCGCGAGAATAAAAAATGGACTCATCCCGAGTCGTTCCTTCGACGTCCGGTCGAGAAATAAACATATTCGATCGGAATTTTGGTGTCTCGTGGTCGCATCAGTGGTATTAGAATTAAAATTTGGCCGCCTTGGTGTCGCGAGGCGATCGGAAGCTTCTGGCAAAAAAAACACTCTTTTTTTCAAAGGGTCCTATAGTCCTGTTGGCCTATTTGTAGAGAGCATCCCGATTTTGACCCAATGCACGGTTATGCTTATTGCCGACGGGCGATCGACTCCAAATGTTTGCTTACGTTGACATATCAGGAAAAGAGAGAAAAAAAAACGATTTTGCTTCCAAAGTGGGTCTTAAAATGCATGGAATCGTTTCCCGAGCGAAGAGGCAGGCGGACACGTGAAGACTTCTGTGCATCTGCGCGTTACATCTAGCACACGTAATATGAACTATGATCATCATTACACCCCAAGTCGATCTTCACGTTGAAGTCGGGGGCGAAGCACATGTACTGTGCTGTGTCCTCGACTGTGGAGAACATTCTCTTAGAGTGGTATATTGCAATCGAAGATTAAAGTTATGTAATAGGCACCGCGCTCGTAATTACGTAGCTTAGAATATCATATCATGCAACATGAAAGTTCTTACCCATAGAAACCTCCCTCAAATCCGAACAGATCGATCAGTTTTCTCTTTCTGTTGGTTGGTTGGTTTTTTTGGTTTCTTTCGAACCTGAAGAAATCAGGGCGTGGTGGATGGTCAGATTTTCGTTGAGTTTACACCGTTCCGTCTAAAACACGGCTTCGGCTTTCTTTACTGTAATTGAAGTTTTCTGAAGTTCGGTTATTTGGTGATTGGAGGGGAGTGTATCAGAATACCAGAAAATTCCATTGTTAGAATTTTGGCCAGGAAAATGGGCTTTCGTCCCATCGTGCAGCGGTGAGACAAATACCATCACTTGAGAACCTTCCGGATGGGCTAAGAGTAATCCCTGGATCATCTCTTTTGGGCAAACATTGATGTCGCTCTGTATAAGAATGGGGACGATATACACGAAGGGCGATGGATTAACACTAACCCTTCTCGGACCTCCAGTCGGACTTCTTCAGAATATTTTAAAGATATTGACATTAATTGCCCAAGTGCTGTACCCCAAGAACGTCCGCATGATGCACATCCAGGATGTGCAACTATTCTCTTGCCCTTCCTTTCCAATATTTCAGTATTTCGAAGAGTACTTGCCTTGCTTAATATACAGGATTTCCCGTAAGTCGCAATAGCATTTCAAACTGCAGCAAGCAGGTTTAGCACTGTCGCTTGCATCGATGAAAAGAAAGTTCTTCAGAATCCTTTTCCACCATGATTTGGAATCAGACTCAAACGGAAGTACTTTAAATACATGTGAGAAAAGTGGGCAATTAACGTTACACCTTGAATTCTCTACTACAAAATTGTTGAACTTAATATTTTCCTCACCTAATTTCAGAGACTTGAAAAAAACTTTTACTTCAAGTTTTGTTTCGCTATCATGAGAAATAGTTTCACAATTGACGCTGAAGCAATGAAGAAAAGTCACCTGGATGGAGGTCTTTGAGAGTCCCATCAGAGTTCTGAGGGAGCCTCGTCGAATGTATTGATGTAGGCGGAGGGTATTTTGAAGCACTTTCAAAACTAAAATATTTCCTTATTTGACAAAGATAATTCCATATGACACGCTATCGTCCAGTTTCAGTTCTTTTTTTATGCCAAACGTTTAGTAGATGTGACTTTCTGAAGTGGCATAGTGACATACTGGACACTCTGTACTTGGTATAATAATGAAATCTAGTCACGAGTGCGAATAACAAGCAACGCCGTACTTTATCCATGATTGGGGGGAGGGGTGCTAAGCAAAGGTTCCGAGGAGAAAAAAAAAAATCCTCCAAGGGCTCTTGGCACTTCAAGGGCAGCCAGGGTGCACCCCGTACAATACGCCACCGAGCAACAGACGAGGTGAAAGTTATCGCCCAGTTCATCACAAATTTCTTCCGTCAATCAAGGACACATTGCATCGAGGGGGTCTTGTAATCGCTTCCATGTCTCACCAGCACAGGAAAGACCACGGCCAATTCAACTAAGAATTAAGATCTATTAGGAAATGACGTTTAAGGGTTTACATGACTTCCCTTTTCCACCCATATCGATGATCCACGATTCAGAAACCATTCATTTGTTCCAGACGCGACCGTGACTATCGACAGGTGCAGCTGCAATGGGTCTACGCCATGGGTTGGCATTCATAAATACTTTTATTATAAATACAGCAACCTTCAGTATCAAAATTAAAGCATCCATATTGGAAAAGGCAGTCTGCAACATCCATGCCTTCCAATTTTCTTCTCGTTCCTTGCTTCTGAGAAATAAAAAACCTGCAGCAGCCACAACACGTTCTCAAACAACTTGAGAACAAAAAACTTAAGTACAAAAAATGTTTCAATGGGAGGGAAAAAAAACTTGAATGTCATTCTCGCACGATTGTGCAAAAAAACACACGGGAGGAGGTGATAACACCTCAGGTTAGGTCAGAGGAGGGTTTAAAAACCTACTGCAAAAAGAAAAGGTGAAAGTATAGAGAAAAGAGTTTAGAGGAGAGCTTTCAGAGTCCTTCCAGAGAACGTCGCAAAAAATATATATATAAAAGTAATACAAAATATAATTCCTTTAAAAAAAAACCGTGAATCCGTCACGAGAAAACGCAGGTTCACAATCTTAGCTGCCGTTCTTTGGTCATGTGCTCTTTTATCGCTCGTTTTAGAAAACGGGCGATTCTCGCGTGCTCATGTGTGCGAGTAGACGAGAGCAGCAGTGAAGAGAAGGGAAAGAAGAAACAAGAGGAGGTGGTTTCGTCAAGCAGAATTTTTAATGAAACAGGAAGAGAAAGGGGGAAGGGGAAAAAAAAACAAGAGATGGAATTTTTTTTTTCCCAGAAAAGCGAGAGCTTGGAGGGAAACAAAGATGAGAAAAAAGGAGGCAGGGTGTTTTTGCTTCACAAGTTGGAGGTCAGACAAGTATCATTCGAGAGGCATTGTTTTTTTTTTCCATTTCATACGATGCAAAAAATAAGGTGCAATTGTGTGGTCTCTCCTTGCACGGATGCAAAATAAGAAGTTCTTTCATCTTTTTCTTTAAGTTGGTGAGAAACATGTACAGGTGAGAGGAAAAAGAGTGCAGGATTTCCTATATACACTGCGGAAAGATTGGGGAGAAGTAAGGCCGAGACACGCATTATCTCAAGAATGGGAAAAAGTGAAGCAAGACGTGCAATAAATGGTAGGTAAAAGATGGAGTGAGGAAAAGAAGCAAAAAAAATTCTATACAGGACAGAGACAAAGACAGTGACAGCAATAGTGTACAAGAGGAGCGAACAGGAAGTTAGTTAAGGAGAAGATACAATATTCACAATATGTGAAAAAATCAGGGGAGATGGAAAAACAACCGTTCCTTCGCACACACCAATGAATTTCCCCAGAAACCCAAGCATCAGAATTCCTCGCTGTTTTTTTTTTTCCATTTTCCTGCTTTTGCATAAGGAGCGCATCAAACAACCAACAGCATGACAATCGGGGCAATCATGATCATGATTCATAAGGCCTCAGAAATCATCACCTGATACACAAAGGAAAAATCCGTCAACAAAGGAGCACAACTTCCAAAAAATTTAAGCTATTAAACAATTTTCCAACATCTGCATCACATAAACATCAACAAGTGGATGGATCAGAATGACACCCATAACCCAGATTCTTTTTGTCTGAATACTTTTCAAAACGAATCTTTATTGTTTTGTTATCACTTACTTTTCAGGATTGATTAACAAAAGAGAGGGAGAGGACAAAAAGGAGAAAATCCCAGCCTTAGGTCTGAGTTCTTCGATATGTCAAATAGGGGATTCAATTAATTTTTCTCAACTAGGTCACATCTAAGACACCGAATACTCCCTTCCTAAGGCCTACAGATTCCATGAGAAAATAGGCATCATATGAATTGTATCCCTCCTCATGTCAGAGTTTTGTTTCATAATACTAAGACTTTGGCCCACCTGGTTACCAGATGATAAAGCACATGGAAATCACCAGTTTCCCAAATATTCCAGAGATAGACACAAAGGTAGGAAACGAATGATTCAAACCTGCAAAAGGAAAATTTCTTCTGCAGGCCTCCCCTTTTTTTGTAGCTACTGACACGAGATTCACAGTCATACAAAAGGAGTGTTCTAGGCTTATAAGGGGAAGGGGGAAATACAAGACTGTCACACAATATTGTGTCCGATTGCGCCAAAATTTCCTTTGTACGTTGAGAATTTTTGCAGATACACACAGATGAGAAGAGGGGGAGCATCCACAAAGATGATTTTTTTGTTAAGGAAAGAACTGAGCCCGTGTCTTGGAGGACTTTTTTGTCACAATTCACGTCACTGTACAAGCCCACTCTCCGTCTTTCAGTCATGATCTTTGGTGTCAAAAGTCGTGCACAAATCCACTCACCCTCAACTCCCTTTGCATGCAGCCATAGTAAAAAACGATGCAGGAATTGTAATCTCTCTCTCTTTCTCTCATGCAATCCAATCATTCGATCCGGCCCTGGCAATTCTGAGTCGAGAGCTGATGATTCAGTTGATGACTGATTTGGAGAAGGAAACGCGGAGGTGGTTGGTATCACTCAGTTGGTGATTGTGCATCTTTATCAAAGCTAGGATGGCCTCCTCAACTGAGGACAGTTGAATCAGGGCCATCCGCCGGTCATTAGGGAAGAACTTGAAATCCTTGACCTGAAACCCTGCCTGAGTGAAGGCCTCCTTGAGGTCATCCTCCCCAACGCTTGGTGGAATGTTGGACAAGTGCAATGTGGATGATGGTGCATGGATGTTCTGATAATTTTTTGAACCTGGGCGCTTGAACCGATGCAGCGGGGAATTGGAATAGTCCTTGGTGAGTTCAGCTGCATCGGCCTGGCCCTCCTTCGGCATCTGGACCTGCTGGTGTTTCGATGGCATGACCCGAATCTGTTTGCCCCATAAAATCACCTTGTCCAGGTGGGTCATAGCCAAATGACCCTGATGGGAGTCAGACATTTGGATCAAGGCACTATCTTTCTTGTTGTACAAGATCTTTACTCGTTGGACGTCCCCATAAACACCAAATAGGGTGAAGAGGGCATCTGGGGAGACCTCATTCTCATTGAGGTTTGACACCAGCAGGACATTGCCTGAAATTGTCTGACCTGGGATGCCAAGGGCAGGAATTCCAAGACCTGACAAAGGTCCAGGCAAGGTCATGCCAGCCAAGGGCATCCCACTCAAAGCTCCCATTCCCAAATCAGTCATCATGATCCCTCGACCGGAATCCAGTGCCGGATCCCCTGTTGGGAGATTGGGATTAGTATAATCCCGACTCTTGTCGTTGTTATATTTCACATTCAAGTTGGTCAGCTTGGAGTATTCTATGCGAAGCGTGCAGCAGGCATTGTAGATGTTCTGGCCATCCAAAGTCAGCTTGGCAGCTTGGGCTGTCACTACATCTGGGTACTGAATCAAGGCCTGGAATGTGTTGTTCTTGGTGAAAGTGATGATCTTGAGGACCCGCCCCACTCGGGAGAAAATCTGGTGTAAGACGTCCAGGGTCACAGGGTAGATCATGTGCTCAATCACAACCCTGAGGACAGTATTAGGTCCTCCCTGAGTCTCACTCTGTCCAGCAAGAGCCTGGGCCGCCTGTAAAGCGGCTCGGGCTGCTGCATTCGCATTCGAATGTGTCTGGTCAGTTTTCAGTTCCTTGTGGTTGGAGAACTGCACGTAGACTGTGCGGCCTCGAAGCTGAGCTGCACAGTTGCTGAAGTATGTCACCATAGTGTGCGCAGATGTCTCTTCCCCAAACTCCAGAAATGCCTGGTTCTTTCCCTTAAGTACAAGGACATTGGTGATCCGACCGAAGGGGATGCCGAGGTGAATTACTTCGGCCTCAGTGACCTCATTGGGTATGTTCCGGATGTGGACGACTCGAGACGGCACCGTGTTGATCTGACCATCCACTTTGGGCTTCTTTGCCTCGTTGTTGTTCTCCACATGATTGGCATAGGTGGCCATCATGCCCTGGGCGGCGGCAGCAGCCGCTGCAGCAGCTATTGCGGGCGAACCTCCGATTCCAAGCATTTGATCTGATCCTCGCTTTATTCCTGCAGTAGTGGGCACGGCATGAAGCAGCTCACCGTTCATCATCGGAGCATCGGAACCCTTGGGGGATCTGCCCACATGACAGAAAGGGCACACACACTTTTCACTTCACTATTTCCAAGTCAGTCTCTCTTTTTAACGTACAGCACACTTTTCTTTCTCTCACAGTACACAGATCACTGGAGCAGGTTCTCTTTCACAGAAAGATTGTCTTTGGTCAGGTACTTTTGCATTTTTTCGTTTTTTTTTTTCCTAGTATTTTCTTATAAAAGTGGCAAAGTTCCTTTTTTTTTTTGTTCCCTTTATAGTCTTTGTGTCTTTTTCTATCACAATCACTGGGTTTTGTATGAAGTCCAGACCAGAGCAAAACAAGGGAAAGAGGCTTACCCAGAGCGGAGAAGAGAGTCAGGGAGGAAAGTTCTGTGTGTGTTTGTGGTATTGGGAAAATAAAGAGGAAGGTGGTAGAGCTTCTTTGGCAGTGGGCACAACAGCAGGCAAGCTTTTTTGTCTCGATGGATGGAGAAGTGTTTTTGGTTTTAGAAAGAGGGGAGGCAGAGAACTGAAAGGAGAAAAACCAAAAACAGGAGGAGTTAATCATACAACAAACAGCCAAGGTATAGGTCTATAGGAACAAGTCTGTCAGGCAATATTAAAATAGAATTTTAAAAAATAAAATGAATGGTCCCCGAGAGAGCAGCAGAGGTGAAAGAACAAGGTGGGACAGTGCATTCCCAGAGAGCTGTGCTCTGGCTTTTGAGATGCCAAAAGGGGGAATAAATGGAAAAAGAGTGAAAAGAAAAAAAAAAAAGGGTTCAGCATTTGCTTTACATGGTTTTGCTTTTTCACTCTCTGCCACTTCACTACACACACACACACGCAACATTGCATTTTGCGTGTCACTTATTCTCATCACAGGTGATCACAGATAAATTGCTGGAAGAGAAGTCACTGTCAGACACATGAAATTGAAGCCCATGATAGGCTTCCATATCTTAGCACTAAGGTACAATGAAGGCAAGAACTCATACTTCGATGCTTTCACAAGATTAATCTTAGGAATTCATATTGGAAAAAATGTAATACATTCCAAAATACTACCAAAAGAATGCATTCACCAAAAAAAATTAACCACAACTGTGATGATCAATCCTTCAAAGTTCCAAGGACAATGACAGCATGCACAAAAGGAATAACCTTTCAACCAAAGGGGTTTTTCATCCATCGTGTCAGATAGAATTTTTTTTTACTCTTATAAACCTGCATATGCTCTAAATGACCAAAGATCTTTGAATTACTTCATGTAACTAAGGTCTCCATAAACATTTGTACCAAAATGTAACTAAGATAGTCAACCTAGAGCATTAAGTATCTGAATGAATATCCAAGAAAAGGTTAATTTAAAAAATCATATTAACTAAAACACCTTTGAATACTACTAGTCAGAATCATGCTGTAAACTAACGTCATGAAGTACAAATTATTAACTGGCACAATAGTCTTGAAAAAGAATCATGCTAAAAGCGCCCAGAAAATAAACCAAGTTTTCAAGAGGATCAAGTAAATTTAATAAGGAAATGAGCTTGGTCTAAGCAAAGATTAAGCATGATACCATTCAAGCACATATGATTAGGTAAAAAGAGAGGATGAAAGGAAGGAAAAGAGCGCACCTGTCCCTGAACAGACACACACACTTGCAGAAGGGGGCTCAGTCTTTCCCAATTCGTGCCAGAGAGATTGATTGTTGATGGGAATGGTGGAAATTGAAAAATCACAAGGGGGGAAGTAACCAAAGCTAAGGAATCTGCATGAGAGAGGAAAAGACATGTCAACATCACACAAAAAAGAAGAGAAGCCAGATTCCCTAGTGCCTCCAACTGTTCCAAATCAAAGTTGAAATGGAAAACAAAGGATAATTAGTAGTGCTGAAAGAGTCAGGTGTAGCCACAGAGATAAAACACATACATGAAGAACAGAACTGGGCTTAGATTATGCTTAGTCATAATACTATGCAGAACATGGCTGATGGACCAAAGAAGACTGCATGAGGTACAGTCAGGAGTGCATTCATGTGCAATCCCAGTCCACACTTGAGTTCTAGGAACTTCTAACAATGGATGCTTCCAGTAAATTTTGATTTGAAGAGGGATGAATGCAGGTGACTCCTAGGAGAGAAGACTTTATTAGGTCACAACAGAGAGGGAGAGCAGACCACCTCAGTTACTAGCTGGAGGAAACAAGTCGCATCGGCACTTGAATGAAAAAGTAGAAGAGAGGGGAGAGGAAAAATCAGGAGTAGTGAGGATGGGGAAGAGATGAATGGTTAGGCTAGGAGAAGAACCCACACAAGATCTGACCTTTTTTTCCCCAATTCTTTCTCTTCTTCGCCCCCCCTATAAATAGAGCTCCTCCAGCAAATAAACATTTATGTTGCATGCATCAAGACCTCATGGGGAATGCCCTTAAACAAAGAACCAAGGAGGAGGAGGAAAGAGGAAAGCAGCCCCAGTGTGAGTTTGTGTGGAAAAGACTCTAAATTTATACCATGAAATAAACAAGACCGAAGGGAGGGAGGGAAGAGCTGCATGTGAGAGAGAGGGAGGCATAAATACAGGTACGAACGAACAGATATACATACGTTTTCATGGGCCATACCTGGATGGATCCAAGTGCAAAGCAGATGCCATCCTGATCCTGTTCCATCCTGTCCTGAGTGAGAGACATTTGTCATTCCCCTGCCTTTTTCTGTCCTGTCCATTAGAGATCCATTACGCACACCTGCCCAGGGCACCTCCATCTAGCATCATTCCTCTTTCATATTGCTTAAAGTACTTTCTTTCCTAGCCATAATGCCAAGCATTCATGGAAGATAATGCATGAATGCTGGCTAGTAAAATATATTTTTATAAATCTATGTTCCGTTGAAGTGGGGGAAATGTTCTTTTCCATGAGGATAAAATTATTTTGCCCAATAATTTCCCACAACTGCTTTTACTTCCTGGTTCCAACTTACAGAAAATACACCTATATGTAGGTCAGGTCCCTTGAAATATGTTTAAGTCAACTGCCAAATTCCCCCTATGTTTCACCTCCTGTCTTTTACCTCCCATGCCTCTGGGCAGGTATGGAAATCCTGAATCCTGAGGCCCGAAGTGAGATCCTCTGCCGCAATGCAATCCAATGAGAAATCCTAATCCTTCCACGAGAGATCCTTCCATCCTTAGTCCTGATCCTTTTTCCAATCCAGCTCCCTCTCTCCACTTGACACCAAAAAAGACAGAAACCCACAATATCAATCTCTCTCCTAGCAGTGCACCCACAAGTCACTATTTCAATCATTGATAGACAGACACATGTGTATTGGGAAGAAACCAGGACTCATCATTATCGGTACTCTCCTCATCTACATGAGCAAAATGAAAGAAACCCAGAAATTTTCTCCACCCAGAGGGAACTGAGACAAGATAGAAAAAATTATATCAGAAGACAATGGCACACATATGCACCTTGGCATAATGCCCCGCAAGAAATAGGAGGGAGTGCATGAGTGTCATCCTCAGTTGTAGGAATCCCTAGATCCGGATCGAGATCGGGAATGGGAGCGACGCATGGGTGAATAAGTTGGGGAGCTGCGCTTCTGTCGAGGCGAATAGGAACGAGAGCGAGATCGGCGTGTTGACACTCTGCCATCACTTCCTCCACCGTGATCTTCCTTCACTCGAATATAAGCTACCTCACCCTGGATTGAGCAAATTGAAAATCAAAGAAAATAAGACATCAAAATTGTAAAAACTATAAAAGGTAAGTGACATGGGAACAAGCAATGGAATGATAAATTAATGACAATGCTTAATTAAGTAATGGTTTGTGTGAACATCAAATTTTTTATATATTATTTTTTAAATAATTTGAATGCAGTTTGGAACAGGGCAAGTGATACAAATTCCAACCCCCTTAAGCTTAAAATCTGTTCCCTTACCTATGTTTGGAAAATGATGGTTTTTGGATCTATACCATTCGAAAGAAAACTGCATTCAGTCCATTCTTGTTTTAAGATCAGAAATTAGTGTAATTTTGATGAAAGGAGCCATTTGGACTTTTGGGGAATTATGTAATCCAAGCCATTGGTTAAATAGTACAAAATGAAAATTCAACTCCACACTGTGTCTGTACATCCTTTCATGCAAAAATCACTTTTAGATGGAGAAAATATCCAAGGAAAAAAAAATTAATTGCAAAAAAGTATTAACAGCCAGCCTGTCAAGTGACACCAACATCAGTATGAGGGCTGGTGTACAAGTATGAAAGGGAATTACTGTCACATATTGGTAACTCCCTTGGAAACCAGCAAAAGACTCAGCCAAGTGATTTGCTGTATGTTCACTTTCAAAAAAGTCATTTTAAAAGTCACAGTAGACACATTGAAATAATTAAACTGTGGCAGTAAAAAAATTTCTATAAGCAAATACATTCTCTCAAATTTGATTGGATACCTGGTACTTATTGGCACTGAATTTAACCCCCAAAACATGGACACTATATGGTTCCTGTTTACAGAGCAGGAAAACTGGGAATGCAACAAGCTTTGTATTCATCTGCTGAATACATTATTTAAATATTTTAAATTCAGATCATCTCTTGACTTATGGAGATAGTTACTCAAGCAACTGGTAAACTGGCAATCATAGATTTTAAATCTAACTAAGAAACATCACTGAACTCACAGAAAAGAATAATGCCAAATATTACCAATCATCTGAACACATGGTAACATAATGTGTAAGGCATCTAATATATATAGATGATCATGACTGACTGACTGACGCTAGTTTGAACCATGTTCAAGAAAAGTTAGAAATCTGAAACTTGGGACAAATGTACCTGTTGGGATGCAGAGTTCATTAAAAAAAATCCAACTTTGGAGGTACATGCCTTCAGGGCACCCATTTTGGGAGATGTTTTCAATTATATATATTTGCTTCAGTCAAATGGAGACATGGAAAATGAAACTTGGCATGGATGTGCCTACTGAGACACAAATTTCATGGAAAATGTCAACTTTCAGATGCATGCCCTGGGGGCATACTTTTGGGTGGTGACGTTTTCAAATAATTTTTTTTTTTCCTAATGAATTGGCCAGAGATAGAAAGGTGAGACTTGATACATAAGTACCTTTTCAGAATCTGAATTCATAAAAATTCAGGTTTTGGAGGTAAATGCCCCAGGGGCACAATTTTCAGGGGAAGATATTAGGTTGGTGCAAAAATAATTGCGGTTTTTGTTATTCCAAACTTTGATGCTTATTCTGGAATAAACTTTCATTTAACTATGTTCATGCAATATACCATGTTAAAGCGCAGTATTCGCTCTACTGATTTATGCTAATGGTTTGTTTTCGCTGTTTATTCTTGTTTATTTTAGGCTGTGATATTAAAGATGGAAAAAAAGCAAAAACTTCCTGCAAGAGAAAGTTTTTAACAACCAAGCAGCAGCTCAAAACGCCTTCGAAGAATTCATCGGTTCCAGGACTCCAGAATTCTATGCTACCGGAATAAATAGACTTGTTTCTTGTTGGCAAAAGTGCGTAGATTCTAATGGTTCTTATTTCGATTAATAAACTTTATTCTAAGCTGAGATATACTGCTTTAAAGTTGATGGTCAAAAATCGCAATTATTTTTGCACCAACCTAATATTTTCCAATTTTTTTTTTTTGCTTCAGTCAAACGGATAAACATGGAAAGCTGAAATGTGACATGGATGTACCTACCGAGACTCTGAGTTCAGGAAAAATGTCAAGTTTTGGATGCATGCCCTGGGGACATATATTTTTTAAAAGGTGCTTTTTCTGGAAACTTTTCTGATTCAATGAAGGAGAGAACTAAAGAAACTTGAAACTTTGAGCAGTAGTACCTGTTCGATTGCCGAGTACATGTCCTACTTTTAAAATATGACCCATCAGGGCAGATTATGAAGAGATTTGAAGCTAGGCACACAAGAAAGTGCGAGTAATTATTCCAATTAAAATATCGGTTTGTTCTCTCTCAAAACACTTTCCAATGGGCACATACTTTTAATAGGTATTTTCCAATTTGAAAATAAATTATTGAATGAATCATTATCCTGGTAATGGAGCGCTGAAGGTGTGACAAGGTGCACCGAAGGTGCTAGTTAAAAAATATTCTTTTAAGAACTATGTGGCAGCTCCTGTTTTTATTATTTTAAATTGCAGGAAGTATCACAAGAAGACCATGCCAATAAGGGAATCACCCAGAAATGGTCACAAGCCACAAATGCTCATAGTTTTGCCTACCATATCCCAAATTCACCCATACCACATCTTACTGTGTCATGATACAAGAATGCATGGTTGTAATTATTGATCCATCGTTTTGAGCTATTTCAGATTCACTGAATGTGTCATGACTTACCTATGCATGCAACTGTAAACACACCAAAATGCCAGTGTCTAAGCATATTCACCTGGCATAGATTATCCCCATAACCCAGCATGATAGTTTCAGATAGAGAAAAATACTGGAAAAAACAAAACCCATTAGTAGGGAAGACCAAGATGTGAAACCACTTAAAAAAACAGATTGAAAATCAAGATGCTTGTGCAAAGTGTGTTCACATCCGACTAGTGCCCAAACTCCAAGTTGCACCTCAGGCATGATGGATCATGAGGGTGGAACATAGAAACATCAATAAAGCAGGTTATTCCATCATGATAGTCAAGTACATTTTCATCTCACACAACTTGCAAGTAGTCAAGACAAGGCCAAATAGCCAAATTTATATTCCATAGCTTTTAGACAATGCCATAGAGACTGAACTCTAGTTACATGAATGGGATTTTTTCTCCAACAAAAATGCGTTACACAAAGGACAGTTAAATGTTACTATTGCTTCTTACAATAGTCCCAGAGCCATAAGTAATGGACCATATTTACTCAGGACAAAGTCTATATTGAGGTGGACAAATGTGAAGGCACATGACTATCCAGTACATAATCAAACTCCTGACAATATGTTAAGCTCATTACATAATTCCAAGTGGAAGTATATATCTCATTCAAGAGCAACATTTAACCCCTCAACCATGGATTAATTTCAGATCCTTTCAGGTTTTTTTATTTATTTAAAAAATTTAACATTTAGTTTGAAAATATTGTACAGGTCAGTCATTTCCATACTGATTGACAAATGTGAATTTTCAATCCTTCAACACCATCACCTCTTACTCTAGGTAGCAGTTATAAGTTCTTAACTGTGTTGTAAGTTGGAATCAGATGACACTCATACACAGTTAACACTGTCAAGAGGTTAAAACAGCCAAACATATTAAATGCTTTATTAATTACCTAATTAATTGTTTTTTACAAGGAGGATTAGCCTTTGAAACCTGAGCCATGTCAACAAGGGACAGAAGCATGAAAATTAAACAGACCTCATGAGACCGGAACTTGGAGTCATCCAACTTTCGAACAGCATATTTCATATCCTCAGAACGCAGGAACTCGACAACTCCGGTTCCGTCTCTGTAGACATCAGCAAAGCAGACATCTCCAGCCTCTCGCATGTGGTCTTTTAGGTCTTGCCAGCTCCCTGATGGTGGCAACCCTATTGGCAAAAAACCAAGACTCAAATCATTCTTATTGGCAACCAACACTCTCAAGTAAACAATGCATCCCTCTACAACATGCAAGAATATTGTATATAAGTATCTAATATCTCCAATCTTCATGAAAAATAATTTTAAAAAACTGCAAGGCATCAGGTCTTGAAAAACATTTCCACACTATATAGGTACTGTTCTCTCATTGGTTCCTATTGTTTGAAGAGAGCAAAAATCATCCTTGTCAAATGGTATGAAATAAAGATAAATACAGGGTGATTCTTTCGTGTTAGTACCCTAAAAAACGTGAATAACTCAGGCAGGGTACTAAAACGAAAGAATCACCCTGTACAATGCCAACACTGTCTGAAAGGAAACATCAGTTCCCTCACACTGGCCAGCTTTGTCAATTTGACAAAAAAAAAATTGCTGATTAAACTGAATGATTGAACCTGTGCCAGATGACTATGACCAAGTTTACTTGTGGGGCCACATACAAAAAATATATTCCAAATCACAATGGGAAAGAAACTAGAAAATTTTTTTTGTTCAGTAAGAACTTCTTATGCACACCTAATAAATTGAAACGTTTTTGTTTAGCAGCATCAGCCTTCCACATCAGACAATTGTAAAAAAAAAAAAAAAAAAAAAAAGAATTGCCATCTTTAAATACTACAGAAAGATAATATTAACCTTAATAGATTTTAAAGCACAAAAATATAGTATTTAAAGCTTCAAGGATCCCATCAATGAACATTCCAAATTAACTACAATATACCTGACGTAGGTCCCACACCTCAAACTGAATTCAATCAAGTGAAACTAACCAGAGATAAGAATTCGGTATTGAGATCTCCGGGCTGGAGGGCCTCGCCCTCGACCAACAGACCTTCTTGGTCCTGCTCCTCTTGGAAATTCTACACGAAGCTTGTACCCATCATAGTCATAGCCATCACGACCACTGACTGCATCTTCTGCATCCCTGGGGTCATAAAACAAAAAATGTCATTCTCATTCCTGAACAGATACTAAGTGCCAAGCTGGAATGGAAGCATTTATTCCTTAAAGGTGGCAGTCAAGTGTGACAGCTCATACACCATTATATTCACCACAAACAGTCCCCTCTCCCCTCCCCCCCTTGAGAGCACTCAGGTAGAACAGGATGCTGAATCACCCCTGAGAGGATCACAGATTTTCTTGGGCCTCAGGGGAATGAAGGTGGAAAGGACAATAGAGATAGGGAAGAAAAAACTGCTGACAGGTAGTGTGAGACAAGCAGTGAGAGTACCAACAGTTCACTCTAAAATTTACAGGGGTCCTTGAATGCCAACTTGTCAAGACATTAAATCAGCACTAATGCATGAATCCTAAAAACAGCTATTCCTAACCATCTCACATACCTACATCTTGTGTTGGAAGAAATTAATCAAAGAAAACACAAACTCCAGGCGTGCCCCAACACTCAAATTAACCATGGAATGAATATGAAGGGAGAACATTGTAGCTGGGTAAGTAGCCACTCCCTTTTCCAGCTCATGAAATGAAGAGGGGGATACCATCAGCGAGGGCAAGTTGTTCCGATATTAAATCCAGTCAAATGAAAATTGTGGCATGCCCGCAGACGATACGGAAACAGGAGGAATTGAGTAAGGATGACAAAAAGCCAATGACATCATGGATCAACATGACACGAAAGAGGTGAGTCATTGGTCAAAACGCGCCTGTGCAAGCAAGCCAAATGTGGCTCTCATTATCAAGGACTAGACCTAAGCCTGTGTATGTGGTGCGTGCGTGCGTGCGTGTGGTGGGGGGGGGGGGGGGGGGGCGGGGGGGGGGGAGATGTTTGTATGACCAGAAATTACGGAAGGCTTATAGAAGTGCGTGTTGCATCCCAGTGGTATGCAACACGCCTTAACTAATTTTTTTTCCTTCCGATTTTTAACCCAATCATTTTCATGGTCAAGGGCGACTATCCCTGGGAGCTTACATGGAGGTGGGGCTCATTTCCATCTCGTCCGGTTCCCCTTTCATTCACACAACCTACATCCTGATTCTGCAGGCCAGATAAGTCCAGGCATATTCTGTGCCGAAGGCAGAAGTACGGCGTGTAGTGAAAGAGGAATGGGCATTTCATAATTCCAAGATAACAAAGAGGCTTGCACCCCATCGATTTTCCCTTGTTTCTTTCTTTGCGAGGGCCCAGGATATAATAATGGAGTCACGACGTGACATTGGCTCGGACTCACCTGGGGTCGTCAAACTCGACGAAGGCGAAGGGGGGTCCACGCTTATTCTTCAGGTCCACAAAGTTGATTTTCCCGTAGCGATAAAAGAGATCCTCGATGTCTTTGCTTCGGATGTCGGGCGGGAGATTCCCTACATAGATGCGACTCTCGTTCCTCGACATCCTCCTTTCGACCTAACTGTGAGACCATAAAAAGGCAAGGAAGGTGATAGGCTCCCGGAGACGACATGCATCTCTCCTCACACAGACAAACGCAACCTCATTCTGTACGGCCAAGGGTTGGGGAGAGGAAAATAAAAAAAAGCGGCAAGCCGGAATGCGTGTTGACCTCCCCGCCATTCTGCACGCCTGAGACGAAGAAAAGAGAGGCGAAGGGGGGAATGTGAGAGGGAACTTCCTCTGCTTCGCCGATCCCCCTTCCTCTCTCCTTCAAGCCCCAGGGCTCATACACACATTCCTGTTGATGCCATTGACCAGCTGCCGCCTTGCTCGAGACGGACAATCGATTCGAGGTGTTCCCTTCCCAGGTAGAGCACGCAGACCCACCGCTTTCCCTTTCCCCATCAACCATACCCATTCCGTCTGACCTAGGCCTATCATGCACGAAAGGGGAGGGATGAGAACCCCAGCCTGCGCCTTCATCGCTCATGCTCGGCCAGAAAACGAGTTTCCTTGTTCCGTCTGCTCCCTTCCCGACATGCCGCTCTGTCTGGAACCACACAACGCCCTTTGCTCATACTAAGGCCTACTCAGTTCTCGGAAATCGGACCCGGTCCACATCGACGCCACCGCCAGAGAATCGAGTAATCAGAATGACTTCATACATTTCACGGTACGAAAATGAACGACGCAAAAGACAAAAGTTGACAGGGCAGGCGACGCCCATAACCATGAAAATGATTGGGTTAAAAATCGGAAGGAAAAAAAATTAGTTAAGGCGTGTTGCATACCACTGGGATGCAACACGCACTTCTATAAGCCTTCCGTAATTTCTGGTCATACAAACAGATAACCTATCCCCGGCGTCACCAACATTAGGCTAGTACGACACTTTCAAGAACACTTGGCGCAGCCATTGAGGTAGACTGCTCGTAGGCCAAGTCTCACGTTAAGAGCAGGCGAAGGTGCATCCTTGGTCCATGACTCCGAGAACATTGCGGGTGCTGCTTAGGCCTAGGGTTTGCGTATGACTCAGCTACGAATGAACATGACGCTGGGTTAGGCCTACATCTTAGGCCTGTACATCCGTTTCACTATCTGCTCAAGGAGACCCAGCCCTTATCCGAGCCAAAAGAAAAACGCAAAACGCTCAATGCACAAGATATTTGCCGGCACACAGACAACGGCGTCGAGGAAGGGAGCAACTGAAGGAGGCGAGAAGCAGCAAGATCATTCTCACACAGGAGTCAACGAACGTGAGCGAAAGAGAGAGAACAGGCGATGCTGCGTGTCCGCCTAACAATGCACTGTGGCGCGCAAGCACGCGATGACGTCACACGGAAAAGTCCGATGAAGCCCGAGAGGACTCCGTCGGAGGACTCCGGCCTATAGGCCAATAGGAGCGCTGGAGAAAACCGCTCGCTTCTTGTCATGTGCAGACCCTCCATCCAGTCCCATCCCATTTTCCAGTGTAGGAGTGAACTTGTGACCCTGACTGAAAAAGAAAGGTATTAGGTCTGCTGGGGACCCAGTTATAGAAGATTATCCCAAATTTTCCCCTTGCCTGTGATACTCTCTCCATTCCACACGTCTAAAGGTGAACACTCATCATATAGCCCTTGACTTCCCATATGTTAAGCCTAACATAGACCAATAATTTTCATTTTACCGCATTGGCCTAGCCTACACTGTTTCTAGTTGTGTGGAGTTTTGTAGTCTTATGATATAGAATCAAGTCGGTCCTATTTTGACATGTTCACAAAGAAGCCAGTTTTGGCACAGGTATAGAATGCTTAGCTGAATTATCTGTTCTGTAATTCATGTTTTCAGTCAATCATGTCTGAGAGGAAGGCAGTCATTAAGAATGCTGACATGTCAGAGGAGATGCAGCAGGATGCAGTGGACGTTGCAAACCAAGCATTGGAGAAATATAACATTGAGAAGGTGAGGAGTTTCAAAATTCTGAGTTTCACCTTATGTTATATCATGATGGCTACAGCAAGATGGTGCTGTGTTGTGAAGCATCCATGATTTACAAATATGTTCATGTTATCAATGTTTCATTGTATGAATGTTCATGCTGTGTAATGTTTTCATCACAGGATATAGCAGCATTCATCAAGAAGGAATTTGACAAGAAGTACAACCCTACCTGGCATTGCATTGTTGGACGAAACTTTGGGAGCTATGTGACACACGAGACACGCCACTTTATCTACTTCTACCTGGGCCAAGTTGCCATTCTTCTCTTCAAGTCTGGCTGAAATTTCCCACCAAAATTGTGCTCTTCCATGAATCACATCACTTGAACCTTGTCTGACACACTTGTGTTCTGGCTTCTAGGCATCTTTCCTATGGATAAAGACAAATCTTCGCATTAAAAGCAAGAGAGTTGCACTGCCTTTGTTTTTCTGTCTCATTGCCATGGCAGCTTACTCAGAATCCCATCTTGCTTGGGAATCTCCACCCCAGTTGCACCCTACTTTGAAGAAAGTCCTTAAAATTAAGGAAAAGCTTTTTCTTGTCCCATGCTTTAATGTGACTGTGTGCCATTATTTCTGGAATCTCTGTCAAAGCAGCTGGCTGATTCAGCTCAATTGTTATGCCCTGGACCATCTTCATCTCTTGTGATCTTGTTGAACATTCATCAACTCACTAGTCAATTGAGTTCTTTTTTTTTTCTCATGCATGCCTCTGTTTCCCTCTGATATTTAAATGAGTCTCAAATCCAACGTAATACACAGTGTGACCTTGTCATCCTCTTGCTACCCATGCACTGTGACTCCACTTTTGCTGTTGCTTTGCTGAAGTGAGAAAGTTTGGAACAAATATCCCAGTTCAGAAGAAATAAAGTGAGTATTTCTCATGGGTGTCTCATTCCTACAGTTTAAAGAAAAAAACATGTTGAGGCTTGAAATTGGAAATCAAAATCTCCATTGATTGAAATGAGCAACACATTTGTTCCTTGAGAAGGTATTTGAATAACTTGGAGAGAATAGGTGGACATAATTGTGGTAACATGCAAGTGAAAGTGAAATTTTATTTGCAATCAGAAGTCAGGTAGGTATAATCTTGGGTTGGGGTTGTCATGGACCAGCTGCCTTTGGCACTCTTAGAACATTTATGCCCAACCATTTTAGTGAGGTAGCTGGGTGCTTGTTGGGTGAAGGCAATGCAGCAAACCAAACTGGATCACCTGAAAGGAAGATGATTCAAGATATCAGCATCATCATTACTTCAGACTTGGAAGCTTCAAGCTATTTACCTATTTGGAGGCTGGTTAGACAACTGAAGCCCTGAGTATATTTTTGTGTGAGAAGGGCGATCCCCTCAGAATTCCTGGTCAACTGGAAGAGTATAAGGGCAAACTCTTCTTCTCTTTGTACCAAAGTGCCCCCCGAAAACTTGCATCTTGAAATGGCACGCTCTTTCATATTCCTGATCAGTTCCTAATAAGTGTGAAAAATATTGTCATAACTTGAATTTATTTGGAAAACTACTCTTGAACAAACGTTTACTTGCAGGAATTCCCAGTGTTATTCAACTCTTCCGCTTTGATTTTGTCATTGCCCAGGGAGGAAATGGGAGTAGTGGCTCAAAAGATTCAATAGGACTCGGGGACGTAGCCAAGGGGGGTGTCCTGGGTGTCTGGACACCCCCCGAAAAGAAGCAAGATTTCATGAAACAAGGAGTATGAGAGTGAGGGGGGGGGGGGGCACTTCGTCATCTCATGAGCCTGAAAGAGCCTCACAAGACACCCCCCGAAAATAATTCCTGGCTACGTCCCTGATAGGACTAGCACAGAATGGTACCTGAATTATAACTGCAGGAATGCCATCTGATGAGGGATGCGTTTCTTCCTGCTTCTTCCACGTCGGGACCGGAAGGGGTAGGGGTGGCGAAGGGCAAAGCTGAAATTCCTCAGATGAGCTGGATTCCTCCACCTCTGAGGGCGTCTGGGAATCCAGCCCCGGTTCTATGAGTTCATTCAAGTCCGGTTCCTCGCTGGGTCCCGTTCCCACTCCGTGCGATGACGGGCGGGGCCCCTCCCACACCAACGTCGCAAACCATCTGCATCTGTATATTATGCCATACGAATGCTTGAAGCGAGAAAGAACCGATTCCAAAAAATATATATTTGGATGATATTGGACGACAGATACGACCGCAAAGACGTTAATTATTCTCTCTTGAAACACTATTCAACTATCAGAAATCGATGAAGACGTCATATATGATTCACAGAATTCCAATGTTCTTTTTCTTTATTATCCAGAAACTTCGAACTGTTTTCCCATCCCAAGTTGAAAATGGCAGATATTTCGCAAAAATGATAACGGCATGCAGCTCTTCGAGCCGTCTCACCCGACGTCAAAGAGAGAGAGAACCCTCTCCTGTGTGACGAGCGAGAGAGGTACGGCGTCGAAACGGAAGGGCTTCTTCCGATTTCCCACCCCGTGAGTGGCGGTCGCGCCTCGAACGGCCAGCACTTTCTCCGGCTCCGCCTGGGATTCCCCAGGAGAGAAGGCGAGCAACGCGATGTCCTTCTTGAGGTTCGCCAGAAACTTCCCCTCGATGTTGACGAGGCGAAAGCGCGGTTCCTGTCCGGGTCTCGCCCGCCTCCACGTCTCCACGGTCCGCGCGTAGTCCAGATTCCCGTCGCACGGTGGCCGGGTCTCCGTCCCGGTCCACATACGAAACGCCACCCACGTCCCCCCGTTCCGGGCCGGCAGGACGCCATCGAAGTACACCTCTTCTCCGACCTTCAATCGATCGGTGAGGTTCGCATCGGACGACGGCGGCCGCCCCCGGATCCACGCCACCGTGTTTCTCACGAGGACGACCCCGTCGGACCGAAACCCGAGCGTGGCCTCGCGGGCCCGGACTCGCACCACCGTCCCTCTTCCCCCCGACACGCATCGAACGCCTCCGTTCGGGATGTGGCCGCACCGCGGAAAGCATTCGCACGCCCCCTCCGACGCGAACCGCGACACCCTGCGAGTGGGAACCCTGCGAACGAGAACGCGACACACCACGACGGCGCTGCACGCTGAGATCAGGAGCATCCCGACACAAAGGAAATACATCCGACTTCGGACCCACTCGACTCTGGGCGCGGGAGGACGGAGTCACCCTCCCCACTGAGCCCTCTTCTCCACTCGTCCCCGCGCCTTTTATCACCGAGGCCATAAAGAACGGCGGACGGATAGTGATAAGTCCACGAACCGGGACCGTACGTTAATCGCTGCCTGTAAGGCGCCGTTCGGAATAACGGGTGCCGGAAAGGTAATTTCTAAATATAGCAAGAAAATGCATTAACCCTTCTGGCGGGTTCCACGTGACGGTGACGCCCGGTGCGGTCGCGAACACTCCCACCGGCCGAGTGTGGGGTGTCGCAGTTCGGGATATCAATATATTGTCATATTTGAACGGATGATCAGATATTGCTCGAAATTTCTCCAGGGGCCTATTCCACAGAAGATTTAAAAGCTACAAGTTACAAGTGGAGTGGCTGTATTTACAAATATTTGTATTTTCTGTTCCACAGAGTTTGCGCTAGTGCTTGTAAATTGAAAAGTACAAGGCACTGGAGCCAGCTCATATTACAAGTTCAGAATGCATTCCAGAGTTCTCTATCGAGTAGCACTCGTGGAATGACACCAATAGAGGTTTCATCAATGAAAGCGTATGGATATCTCATATAACGAGCTCGAATATGCCATCTCTTGGCCTGAAGGTAGAGTCTACGTATTCCGGATAGAGTGCATTCGAATATGCCCAACAAAGTGGAGAAGCTGTTCGAGTCCATTGGTAGTACAACAGACAGAGTCCACTCTTACATTCAAGGTTAATTCTATCATAGAGGGCGCCAAGAAAAGTTGCTATGATAATTATTGTAGTCAGGTATTTCATTTCCTGCGGCGCTGGATTTTATTCTTTCAAGTTTTTTGTGACGTAATCACATAAGCCCAACTCTACTGTATTGTACCACATTAGAACTATGTCTATATTGTCCTATGCAATGGTCACAACAAGTAAATCCATCGTCTCCGCTAGACACAGGAATGCAGAAAATACATTTACCAAGCATGAAAGTCTTGTAGAAATTAGAGCTACAAGTACAAGTCTACAGACTTGTACTTGTAAAACGTCTGACTCTGTGGAACAGAATCCATTTTCCCAAACTCAATTCGCTTGTAAATGGATGAACTTGTACTTGTAAATCTTCTTTGTACAATTTTCTTTTGTGGAACAGAAACTTGATTCTACAAGTAATAGACTTGTAACTTGTAGCTTGTAAATCTATTGTGGAATGGGCCCCAGATGTTAGCAGTGGCAGCTCGTGATATTTAGCGCTAGTGGTTCATCTATGTAGGCAGCGACTTCCTCTGCCTACCCCCTCTCCATAGACGAACCACTAGCGCTAAATATCGCGAGCCGCCACTGGATGTTAGGTATGTACAAACGTTTTCTGTAGTTCTTTCTAAGTTTCAGTCGATTTGGTGCCTTAGCTCTTCAGATAACGCTGGGAAAGCTGAGTCGATCGATCGTGCACAGTTCTAACAGGCACAAGGTATGTTTCCCGAATTTAACAATCGGGCACGTAAGGGAAATGCACACTGATCAATATGGAATCATTTATGACTTCCACAAGGCTTCCACGGTTTTCAACCTCATGGAATCGACGCCGAACCTGGATGATAACGTTAAACTGTTCGAACCAAGGCAGTTTTTTTTTTTTTAGCATCGCAGGTTCAGAAACGCGTTGCAGACGACCGAGTAGAATTTTTATTATTATGGGATACTGCATCATCTTACGCAAATTTCTGAATTGAGATTTCGGAAGATTACGCCACATTTGAGAGGCTATCCAGAGAAAAGTATCAAATTTACCATACTTTGCTTTAAACATTTTTTTAAAGCCTCATCTCAAGAATCACTGTACAGAATCGACAGAAAATTTCTTGCTGAAAACTTATAGGCATACTCCATGTAGAGTAAAACCAGAAAAGTTTGGACAGTACCTAAGTTCGTAGGTAGTTTTACCCTGTTGTGAATATTTCAGAAAGTTCTGATTCTCGGCGAAATTTTATGTAGCATAAAAATATCGGAATGTTAATTGGGATATCCTGTTCTTGGCTGGGGGCTTCTATTCCTTAGGACAGTGTGTGTACTTTATGAACAATTGTCTTATTTATATGTTCAGAAGCAATTGAAATAAAATTTGCGAAAGAGGTTACGCTGTCGCGCGAAGCTGCAAAAAATATTCCCGCCACTGGGAATGTTCTCTCCTTTTAAGAGACTGTCCTGTGCATTAAAAAAAAAATACATTTAAACGTATGTGGTCGATACACGAAGCTGGAACGAGCATAGATCGTTCTAGTAACGGTTTGACTTTAGAATGAAATGAAAATGCTTCAGTTGGATTTTCTCGTGTTCCGTGCAACAGAAATACAGCTTGTAACAACTCACACGGCCACACATACTTCAGTATGACAAATTGTATGAGGCTAAGGCTAAAGCACCTCTACTTGCTACTTAAAGAATTCTCATCTTAGATTCCATACTTTGGAAAAATGCTTTTGATTTTTGTACCAGTGGCAAATGAGTGTAAAATAAGTCTCTCAACATCCAGCAATATTTAGCACGAGACGACTGAAGCGTCCTCTTCGTGGGCAAGGCGATGGGGCGGGGGCTCGGAGGCTCTTTGCGAAAGCCGCATCGAGCAGTCACTCCAAAACCTCCTCCGAAGAGGGCTGGTTCCCATAACGAAAAATCGAGTGGATAAATTACACGAGAGTTTCTAGAAAATGAACGCAGACAACCGGAGGGCCAAACGCGACTCTACGCAAGAACGCCAGGATGAACGCAGCAGAGCCGGATCCGCGTAGAGAACGGTCGCCATCGGAGATGTTTTTCTAACAAAGGCACGGAGAGGACACTAAATCTATTTACAGATTTCGGTCCTGATCTTTCCCTTATTTTTTCTGCGATCCATCAGTGCAGAGGGAGGAAGACTTCTAAATGAGTGAACTCATGGGAGTAGCTCAGAGGAGCGTGCAACGAGTATTCCCAGAGGAGAAGGCAGGGCCGTTTCTAGGGGCGGGCGAAGCGGGCGATCGCCCGGGGCGCCAGCGGGGTAAAGGGGGAGGAGGGGCGCCAGCAGGGTAAAAGGGGAGGGGGGGCGCCATTGGAACTGTTTGCCCTGGGCGCCAACATCCCCAGAAACGGCCCTGGTCTTAAGGTCGCCAAGTGAATGCCTTTAATTATCTGATATGTATAAATATATATAAATGAGAAATTATTAAGCAATGACCTGGGTAGCTTTTTCGCATTTTCATCTCGGGTGGTTTTTTTCCGTCTTTGCCAATTCTGGGGGTCTTATTTCCTGGTGGCTTTTTTCCTAAAACCCTTTTTTCCGAATCCCGGAGGGGACAGGCAACCGGGAAGGGGCGAGCCTAAGACCCTCGGACTCTTGCTATTGTTAAGAGACTTCCCGGAGGGAATCTTCTTGCCCCTGGCTCTTCATGACTTGCCCTGGGGGGAAGAGGGGGAGGAGGGAAACTTCCTCCCGAACATTGGGTCCTTCGCTGGAAGAGTAAAAAAGATCGTGCTTCTGAAGCCAAGGCTTTAGCTGGGGTCGAGTTAAAAAAAATCGGCCAGTGCGGTTCTCCGCTGGGCAGACGGTCTAACACAAATGCCAACTGTTATAATAAAGACACCACCTTCTTCCGTTAGCTCGTCATGCCAACTGAGATGTTCAGACACGTATGTTTATAATGTGTCGAATGTCAACCGTCAACCGTTGGACTTACAAACTGATGAGGGCTTACGACTACTAAGCGATAAACAAAGAATTAGATTACTGTTGAGTTTAAACCATGTTAATTGTTTTTTTTTTTTTTCATTGTGAAAATTCAGCCATTAGACTTTTTACTGGAATATCATCTGTATTCAACATTTTATATCTGCCTTGCCTCCGACCCCCCTGACCGCCCTTTGAGAACCACATTCCGAGAGGCAATAAACGACCCTCATTAAGGAGGGGTTTGAGCCCTTTAACTTGACTGGAGATGTGCCCGTCATGTATACGTATCCCATTTCCACTTCTTATTCCTGATGAGTGCTTTGATTTTACCCGTAAACCAGACCGGTTGTCTGGCCGATTTCATGGACTTCTTGGGGATGCATTCCTACTTTATGGAGGAATGCATCCCCAAGAAGAAGGCTTTATGGAATAACATCTTGAACGCCCCCCATTGTTCCTCTACCGTCAGTAAATGTTTACATTGTAATTTTGTTCATTAAGAGATTCAATCATTACGAGGAAACAGCTTTGGGAGATCGCCTTCATTGTTCTTCCAAAGACCTAATGCGAAATGTAGGCGTAGATATATCAGCACTGAGATGACACCGTTTTACTGGTTCCTTGTTAGTTTGTGCTGGTGATCGAAGACGGTGTTGGGAGAAGCCTCTCATTGCAACTGGGCGATAACACCAACACAACACCTGCACCTGATTTGAACTCACTTAATGTACGCGGAACATTCCAATTCAAACCTTGAATCTTAAGTCAGGTGAGGTTGGAGTATCGCATGTAACGTAAGCAACACTGCTACTTTTCTTACCGTGCGGGAGTATGGGCGCTATCGGGCATGGGACGACGCCGTAGTGTGGAGGGAGCGGCTCCACTCGACCTAGGTTGGGCGGAGCTGGCATCTGGAGCTTGTGATTGTGTGTCCACGCGTCACGTCAATCGAGGCCTAGTGTAGTCAATTTCTGTAGGACTAGTCGCGTACCATCAGTGGTCTTATAAATGTATGAATATTTTCTTTTGGCGTAGGCCTTTACTAAGCTGTTTAAAATCGACTATAGTAAACTGCAAAGTTTTCTTTTAGCTGCAGTTATCTATTCTCTATCGCCGAGGCCCGACATGTCTGGACGTGAAGGTAAGTGGTATTTGACCCGTTTGGTGTCGTTTATCTTTTTGCAAATTTATTTATGCTGAATTGATGTTACACATGAGGATAATTCTGTGGTACTTCATTAATTTACTTGATCTTGTGACATGCAAGAACCACATAAATATCATGCAGCTGGACAATATGCAAAGCAATGAAAAATAAACAGTTAATAATTGAACTCTTGCAAATATTATGTATAGTAATTACGCGAAAGTCGAGCCCGTTTCCTTAGTACAATGACGTGCTTCACAAGAGAGGCTCCATACTGAACGAATGCTTCATGCAGGGTCGTGAGTGTGTTTATTTGTAAAAGTTTGATTGTGATCTACAATATCAGCTTGAAAGCATCATTAGTAATGATATCGCAAGAAGCATTGAAATGCAATAATATATTTGGACGCATGAATCGAACCAACGGCGCAAAAGCCAACCCTGCTGTTCCTCAAAGTCGGGCCTGTGATCTTGCTTCCTAGCCTCACTAAGCATCCACCACCAGGCGTGAAGGTCTTAGCAAGCCTCTTTACGCGCACGCCGCTTGCCGTGTTGGTTTGCAGAGCCAGGAACGACAGATTTTGGACAGACTGCATATTCCCAGCATAATTGCCTGAGAAGTACCTCCAGGAGGGAGGTTCAAAGAGGGGACTAGCTGGATGTTGCTTGACAGTCAAACTTGATTAGAATATCCATGGCCTTTGATGTAGATCTTAGGCTGACCATGGAAAGATAGATGTACGGTTAGCACAACCAGAGACGTGCTGTTGTACATATGAATGCAGAATTCCTGACCTTAGGCATGTGCTTCACTTGCTTATGCCTACAACTAGGGATCGACTTTCAGAGACCCTCACCGTGATTCGGTCCAGAAAACCGACCCTCTAAACTATCGAATTCCAAGAACATAATGATGTAACCATTTCTTACAGCATACTCTTCAATTACCTTAGAACACTATATTTATGACCATTGATGCTTAGAGCCACCAGTAAGTACCACAGCATAATATATACCAGGGACATTCATAACCATGATCTCAGCCTGCCTCACTTACAGTAAGAACGATGTAACTTAAGGAGATAGTTTCCGGTTGACTATAAGGATTAACAACGATGCATTCTCTGTGAGACACATTTTAAGCTTCGCTTAAAACATGGATTTGAAGACAAAGACACAGAGGGCAGCATGTCATTATAACGGTGAGGATTGTGAATTGAACTGGAATTCTGTCCAAATTCGTGCACGGGTTGACTTTCACGTGCTTCTGTTATCCTTCCTTTTATCACTTTGCATGATGGTGGCTTGTGCTTATTGCTGTTGGTTAAGCACATAGTGATACCAACTAATTGCAGGATGTCTCCTAAGATGTGACTGACAGATTCAATTTTTCTTGTACTGTTACCCTTCTTTGGTGTGGATATCAGTGGCAACGTTCAGCTGGTGTACTCATGCCAGAAAAAAACTGCTTGATGTTTATTTATGCATTCCTCTATACCCTTCTGCAAAGTAGGTAAACTGTCACTCTACCAAATTGATCAAAAGACAAACATTTGAAATAGTTGTGCAGGGTAGGCTGCAGGTTGGAAGAAACATGGTGCCTTACCAGGCAGCTGTGTGCCTGTCATCTTGCACTATCTTCCACTTCTGTATGTGACCCTGCTTTAATTGATGCTTGGAACTGCTTGATGACAAAAAAATAATTACCTAAGGAAACCTTCACACTCACTGTTTAAATCCCATCACTTTATTACCCTTTTTATGCCTGATGATGGAATGCAATTCTCTGACACAAATATTCCAGAATCACAAATAAATCACCATTATTATTATTATTATTATTATTATAAACAGTAAAATAGTTTTGGTTCTCAATTTAATAAAGAAAAAGTGGTTCATATATATATATATATTTTTTTTTTTTTTTCACCTGATGTTCTTGTGTTTTGTAAGATTTTGTGATATTTTTTGGTGCACTGCACTTGCATCTCCTAGATATGGCACACAAAGTAGCATGTGTATCATCCCTCATTAGGTATACATTCCATATGAAAGCTGGTGTCATCTGTTGGAGAATGAGCCTATCACTACCTGAACATTGCTTCCTGGGTTTCACTTGGAAGCTGAGACATGTTCAGAATGGGAGAGAGCTGTAGAATGAGGAATGTGTGCAGGCCATCTGATTTTTAATAATGCCTCTAGGCAGGTGGAAGAGATTAGAAATACAGCAGGAGGGGCATCGTACAAACAGATATGCCAAATTGCATGGATTTCATAATGTGTGACTTTTAGCTCTTGCCTTGAACCTAAATCCTGTTGCCTTTGCTTCACTGTCACTCTTTCCCTACCCCTTCCTCATCAAGCAGAATAGTACACCTCCAATTTAGAGGACAGATGGCCTAGGTATAGAACTGCCTGTGATCCAAAATTGTGTGCATGAGCCAGTGCCATCAAGAATTCTCTCTAATGAGAAATTCAGAATTCATATTCTGCTATAAGCATATGCTATAGCAGATTTCCCCCTTATTTTTGCTCTATAGCTGATAGCTTGAGTGCTCCAGTAAACCAAGGTCTTGATATCATGACAGCTGAAAAACATGTGTTTTCCTTACATGCTATGAGAAAATGTAGATTTTTAGCATTTTTTGATCTAACAAGAACTCTGAAGTTTTGATATCTATTTTCCCTCCTTGCATCCCAATCAGGTTAATTTATATGAACTCAATTTATGTATCCAGTGAAGAATGAATTATATGTCATTTCACATAGGTTTATTTTTATATATACAAGGTGTTCGTATTTAAACGTAACATGAAATGTTTGCCACCTGTTTGTGGAGTTCAGCGTGTGCCTATTAGGTCACCAGATTGCATATCTGGAAGGATGTAATCTATCACTGGTGTGTTTCCTTGCAGATAGGCAACCTGGTGGGCCTCAGCGTTTGCTGACCTCTACCTACAGGTGGCAAATTAATCCCTATGTTGCAGGAGTCAGGAGTCAGGAGAGTTAGTGATATCAAGAGGCGATTTCGCCCATTTCGATATCACGTGTCGAGGTCGAGCGTTCCTTAATTTTAGGGTAGGCCTAACCCTCTTAAAGCTATATATTTTTGTATTTTTGTT
>CAJPEV010000441.1:48088-83664 GCA_905338385.1 Darwinula stevensoni
ATATATATATATATATATACTGGTATACAATCTTAGGGTATATAGGTATATTTTGAAGAGATCCTTGGGAATGAAGAAATAACACAGAGGGTTAAATGTATGACCATTGGGTTTCTGGTAGTTACAGGGATAAATGATAGTTACTGTGCCCTCTGGTGAATGTTCTCTCCAAGATTTGTTGCATGATACTTTTGTTGGGAGAAATTTTGGACCTATCTATTGCATATATACGAAGGTGAGTCAATAAAGAATGCTACTACTGATTCTAGTGCCGTATATTCAATGGTATGGATTGATGTCTCCATACAGCAATGTATGTTGGCACTCCTGCATTGTATACTTGTTGGGCAATAATCTGTGGCTGCAGCTTAGCAATAGTGAATCCTATGACAAAGATAGCAACATGACTGGAAAGTTGTACACTTGAGGAACCGTGGGCAGGTATCCAATTTCTGTGGGTGGAAGGGGTAAGTGGAAGTGAAATTTACAGATGAATGAGTGTGCAATATGCCTGGACCTAAGGAATATGTACAGGTGGATAGAAAAGCTTGAAGAAGGCAGATAGTGTCCATGATGAACACTGCTCTGGGAGACCATGAAAGGCCACATCCCCACAGAACTTGGCCCTTGTGGAACAACCTATTTATAGTGATAAATGCATCACATTAGATGACATTGCCAATGAAATTGGCATTAGCCACAATACAGTGCTCATAATTGTCCATGACCAACTGAACTTATGGAGGTGTCTTGCAGGTGGGTGCCCTAATTTACCACATATGCTCATAAGGCCCAGCATTTGGAAACCAGTGCAACCTTAATTCAACTCCACTTGACACCACCACCAAACCCAAGTGGGAGGTTCTACCACACCCACCATACAGCCCAGACCTTGCCCACTTGAACTACCACCTGTTTGGGTCCCTGAAGGAGGCCCAATGTGGTGAGCACTTTGTGTGACTCAAGGATGTCTAGGAGGCTGTCCGAGCACTGCAATGCACCAACCTGTGCTATGCATGGAACCCAAAAAGGTTCCATGTTACAGGCATAAGGAAGCTGGTACCAAGATGGGACAAATGCATCTCAGTCCTCAGGGACTATGTTGAAAAATGACTAGCAGTATGTATACCTGTGTGCTTATTAACCCTTTCCCTGGCATTGCATTAGTTTTACACCAACATCCCTGAAGTGTTTGGATATCTCTGCCATGGAAAGGGTTACAGGGCTGTGGAGAGCTAATTGCTAGGGCAATAAAGTGGCATTATTCATTGACTCACCCTTGCACTATTCAAAACTTGCCAATTAATCTGTAATAATTTGAAATGACAAGCCAAAAATAATATAAAATGGGGTTTGAATAAAGTGTTCTCAGGAAGAAAAATTAATAACTTTGGAATCCATTGTGTTAATGTTCTGTGGTTTTTAGCAATATATCCCTTTCATGTATGAATTTTTCAAGGAAAAGAAAAATTGCCTTTTCTAGTTTAACACTTAAGGTGGTACTCTGCCATAGTAGTTGCCTATTTCACCACTAGAAAGCATTACTGAAGAGATTATGTGCCCTTGAGTTGCATGCACCAAAACTTTTCAGGTATGTGTACCATGGCTAAAAAACCATCATCAGCAAAAATTTTGCCATCCACTACAGTGGACACCATGTGTGAAAGGGATATTGAGCAACTCACCAAGATTGTTACCTGTGAACACAATGGCCATGTGCATTGTGCATGTGTTTATATGTGGAGTGCTGTGGATCCCCAGCTCAGTAGTGATGGCATCAATATAGAAGTTTCAATATATCCTGTGGCTGGCAGAGTTAAGAGTTGACAGTTCCTGACTTGCCCTGCGCATTGACTTCCATGGACTGCATGTGAATGCCTGCTGTGTGTGATCAACTGTTGCCTGGGACATGCTTGCTTTGCTGGGCAGTTTACTTGGCACCAGACTGCTGGTTTCCTTCAGTTGTCTGTCCTATTTCATGAAGGTTGTGTGGGATGGAGCTTGATGACTGTACACCTTCCTAAACTCACACTGCACCCTTATCACCAATTTTACCTATGCCAGCCACAGGATGCATTGAACCAGTCTGTACTAACAGTCTCTATTGAGCTGGGTATCCACAGCGTAGTGTTGATAAACACGTGCACAATGCACGTGGTGGATGGCCGTTGAGTTCACAGGTAATAAACTTGGTGAGTTGCTCTGCATATTACAAAATACAGCAGGTTGCTATCGACTATGGATTCCATAGTTATTACTGTTTATTTTTGGAAACACTTTATTCAGACACCCTGTACTTTCAGACAGCATTCTGCCATTCTTCAATTCAGTGAGTAATTAATTATGAGCCAATTGGGAGTATTGAGATCCAGCCGATGGCTATTCTGCTGTAATGTTGCTAATAAGAGACATTGCTTAGAAATGTGGATTCTCATCTTTCACTTTTATGTGGTACAGGAGGACAAGGCTTTCCAGGCAAAACAGAGAGAGGAGCAAAAGAAGCTGGAAGAAATGAAGAAGCAGGCTGCTGGCAAGGGACCCTTGGGTACGTTTAGCTGGAAGAAATTACTTTGGTCTTGTGCTGATGCAGCCTCAGAGCAGCTTAGGTATTTTTGTTGTGTATTGTCTTCAAAATTACAGTTGGTGGTGGAATCAAGAAGTCTGGCAAGAAGTGACAATGCCCTCATCAGTTTTCATTTGTGCTGTCATCTTATCAGACTCCCTCAAGTACCTTCCACATCTTTCCATGTGGCCTCATCTGGATGGCTTTCTATAACCTACTGTCCTCAAAGTTGCTGCATGCGTTGACATTTCTCCCGTCCAAACTTGTGGAAGTATGTCATGATTGCAAGGATATTTGGTTCTATTTCAGAGGATATTTAGTTTTACTTTTTGACCATGGGTGTGTTTCAGAAGAGTTCCATCTTCACACCCTTAGGAGTAAAAGTGATGCCAAATTTCTTCTATTCAAAAACCTGGGCTCTCCTATTGGAGAATCAGCCTGCATTTGTGCACACAAGGATGTCAATAGTCTTCCCTGTGCATTATTTTGAAAACACCATATTTTAGAAAGTCTCAAGTTGTCAGGTCCCTAATCAGTTATAATAAACCTACTTTTATGAGTGTCTTTATGATGTTCTGCTTTCAATGTGACCTTTGAATATGCAACTGTATTCTTAATTTGGGCTTATGTTCTTGGGATTTTCTGGATCGAAGATTACTGAATGGGCACAGGACTTTGTGAGTATGTCTTCTATGACATTTGGCCAGAAGACCTTCACCCCAACTCCCCCTGATAAGGGAAGCTTTCCTCTAGATCACGAAGGTGTTTGCAAGAGAGAAATGATACACTACATGCTGTGCTTGCGACAGAATGATGGCCTGAATTCCTTGTGCCAGGAAACTGCCAGGGCTTACTTCCAGTGCAGAATGGACAATGACTTGATGGCCAAAGAAGACTGGACAAAGCTTGGTTACCAAGACAGCAAAGACTAAACAATGACTGAGAAAAAGAGGCCACAGATTTTGATCATGAGCACTGGCAGTGTGGCTTGCATCAAGCTCCCAGAGCTAGTTTCCAAGTTGCACTCAGCAGAGGCAATGGATATCAAATTAGCTGTCACTGAGCATGCTTTGCATTTCTTTAGTCCTCCTGATCTTCCACCAGATGTGATGGTCTTCAGAGATTTAGATGAATGGACCACTTGGAAAGGTAGAGGTGATCCTGTATTACATGTAGAGTTGAGGAAATGGGCAACAATTGGCCTAATAGCTCCATTAGATGCCAACACTCTCGCAAAAGTTGCCAATGTTAGTTCCACCAGTTTATTATTCGTCTTGTGTGTTACAGATACCTGTGTTTCCTCATGTGAAATTTACATTTCATTGTAGGGGATAAGTGATAATCTGGTGACTAGTGTCCTGAGAGCTTGGGATATGCAGCGGCCATTGATCTTCTGTCCAGCCATGAATACATGCATGTGGAATCATCCATTGACTCAGAAGCATCTGAAGGTATTGGAGGATGAGCTGCACTTCCAGCAGGTACCCCCAGTTGAAAAGGAACTGATGTGTGGAGACAAAGGTATTGGTGCTATGGCTAATGTTGAGGACATTGTCAAAGCAGTTCTATGTATTTGGGATGCATCCAGTCTCAACAGTAAAAACTAGGTTTCTCCTCTTTTTATGAAATTCTTATTGACAAAAATCCATATCACCCAAAATAAAATGTTTTCTGAATGAATAAATTATATAAATTCCATATCAATATGATAATCCACTCACTATTACATGTATATATATATATCATCTTCACATGCAACCAGAAAGACCAGGTTCTGCAAGTTGGAAGAATAAGGGTAGACCGACCAGTATGAAAGAGAAATTATGTGATGTATATGATCTTCATGAGCCACCTATAATTGCTGCTCATCTTGAGAATATGTGACACCTCAGCCAATGAGGTTATGTGAACTATCAAAGATTTAGGTTGATGAATTCCATCCTCCAGCTAGAAGATGAGGCATCAATCCTATACCCTTGCTCTCATGGGAATGACACTGTCGAGCATGTCTCTGCAGGTGGTGCCTCCTCTTGAAGTTCTTGTGGCACTGATCACAGGCGAAGGGTTTCTCTTGACTGTGGACAACCATATGACGTACTGCAGCTGAGCGACGTTCTGTCTGATAGCTGCAATGCATGCAGCAGAAGATTTTGTAGCCATGTTCTTCGTAGGTCCATATTCCCCTCTTGTCTGGTGCCGTCTTTGCATTGGGCCTCGGCTGAAGTTAAGACAAATAGAAAATCTTTGTTAGATGCTTCATACAGACTTCAGGAATATTTACAGAAACTGTAAATATTCTGATACCAAGCAGTGGCCCTCTTCTATAGAAGCCTGAGAAATTTTCAGTTCACTTGTTTCATGGTACTGTTAAAAGTTTACAAACGATCACAAAACATGTCACTGTGACTTAGTTGGAAATTTGAGATATTTTCAAGGATTTAAAGTCTGGGTATATGGTATCTAGTATTTTACAGGGTCTAGCAAAAAAAAAAAAGACCAACGACTTTCAACCCAAATACCTCTGCTCACATTAGAGCTATTTTCACGAAACTTACACTTTGCATGTATGAGTATGTTTCCAACTGAAACTGATACCTGATGCACTTAAAAAATTAACACATGTGAAACTTGACCATTTCGATCCAATTTCATCACAGGGAATGTACCCATCACCTCCAATTTATTTTCAGTCCAAATAAGGAAAATGGGAGGAATTTGTTTTCTACTTTTGCTATATTACTATTTCTATAATTGCATTCTAGTGCCATCTGTTGGCAACCTCTTTGAACTACTTCAAGAAATACTAGCTCTGACATCAGGGTGGAACTGGGAAAATTATATGTAGAAATAGGTCTGACAGGATCACAAAGGGTTAATCTTACTTGGCTGGGGGGGGGGGGGTCCATTCTGACCCATAACAAAAACAACATATCGTTTCCAAATATCCTTTCAGTATGTGCTCAATTAGGTTCCGAGTAACAGTCAGAATTATTGCCTATCATTTAGCACATATAAACAAAATAAGTATGAATTGTGGATCAAAACAACCAGACCCCCCTGCTCCTTGGTCAAGTAAGCATGGTTCATAAGTAGTCTCCATTTCCCCATAACTTTGTTAGTACACTCTGTCCTCTAAGACATTAAATTGCTCAAATACTCCCTCTTTTCCCTTGGATTAGTCATAAAAGAACAATCCACAACTAGCTCTTTCAAGAAATTACTAAAATCAAGTTTTCTCCGAGCTAGCCATGAAATAAAATTTCTGGTTTTACAAGGTGTTGTTTCTCTTTCCAAGCACTTCAATTTCCTTCTGGAGTCATTGTTTCCACTTGACTGGAAGCAAATTACTTATAGTACTTTTTAGTAGCATAGGACGTTAAACACATCTACCAACGATGTGAGTCTAGATCACATCCAAATTTTTTTTTTTTTTACCAATGGATTCCTCTGGAAAGTTGAACAAGTCCCTAAAATACTCAAGGCCTCTAATATGTGAACCTAAAGGGATGAAATGCCTGGATCTAATGGAAGCAATATGTGAAACACAAATGAATGAAAAACCATTATAACACTGTCAGTTCCAGCATTGAGTGAATTTTTAATGAAAACTTTGGCTTTCTGGTGATTCAATGTGTACTTCATTTGACAACCACACTATGTTCCAACAGAGGAAATATATCTTGGATCAGGTTCTCACATTACCATATTGACTTCAATGGTTCAGTGATTAGGTACCTTCTGTTACAACTTCTACCATGTCAGCTGGTAACCTACTTGAATACTGTCTTGCTCTTAACCCAGATATGCCTCAGAATTACCTGACATTAAAATGTTTCCACCAGAAATTTCATGTCTGATCAGATAATTCTGAGTAACATGACTGACATATGAACCTTTGGGAAAATGTTTCATGTGCATCTCTACACACTGTCCTACTTATAGGATGCCAGGCATATCTGGGTTAAGGGCTTCAAGGAAGGTAACACACCAGAACTTCACATACCTGTATAGGTGAGAGAGTTTCTTTTAGTATGTCATCTTGATTTGTTGATTGGACAGCATCTGTTGCCTCCTCCATCACAATTTCTGGATTTGCAACAACCCAAGCCATCATTTGGTGCTCATCCTGGAAATTAGGTAATTTGAACATTTGAGCAAATTTTCATGAGCACTCATGAACCACTCAACATAGCTACACTGACCTCTTTTTCATCTTCAGTTTCAAGCATTTGTTCTTCATCTGAATCACAGGCAGCATCTTCAATTTCTCCATTCTGTGTTTCTTCCTTCATGTCCTGTATAACTCGTGCCTTTAATTCATGTTGCACCTGCTTTTGCAATAGAGAGAATATGCATTGAAACTGTGCCACTATATACAGACCTAACTGCCACTGACAAAAAAGTTAAAATTTTCTTGGACAAAAATGGAAACAAGGGTTTCTGCTGTTAGGTACTTCATTGGTAACAGGACATGGACTCTAATTCAAGTGTATGCTCACCTCTGAATCTCCATCTCCAGTGGACTCTTCCTTAGTAGTCTTTGTAACATCTTTTTGCACTTCAGTGGGGTCAGACAATTTACATTTCTTTGAAAGCTTAGAATTTGGTGCCTGTTCTGCCTTTGGACACTTCGTCCTCTTAGTAACAGGTGCTGTTTCACCATGATCTCTTCCATTCTGACATGATGTATCAGGTGAATTTGAAGTTAAGGCATGTGGAATAGGAATTGGTCTCAATGTTGAAGTAACACATTCTTTGTTTCGCTTCTTCATCTGTTGTTGCATGACAGAGGCTAGGTTCTCCTCTTTAGCAAGCAAGGCTTCCATTGTCAAACCTCTGACTTCAAGGCTTTCAGCAAAGCAAACAAATTCTTCCAGATGCTCTATTGGCACATTGACCTCACCATTATACAAGAAGTCCAACAGGAGCACCAATAGCTCAGGAGGTATGCCATGGAAATGAATAATAGGTATGTGGAATGCAACTGGGTATTGAGGGATGGCATGTTGAAATATTCGTTCAAAGTATCCACTCCCTGCAGAAAGGATGATCTTGTGGGCTTTTAATAATTGCCCACCAGAGGAGAGAGTGACATCAACAAGAGCCTCTTGTGCACGAAGTACTTCAAATGCATGGAATGATTCTGAATGATGACTTTTCCATTTGAGATTATATCGGGTTGGTCCTTCCATGCTGATTTATAAACCATTGGAAATCTGCTTGAGAGAAATTTCCAAAAATTAAAAACCATGTCTAAAGGATAGACTTAGGGAAATTGAGTACCTCTATACCATGACCAAATATGTAAACTAATAACTTATCTGGTTTCTGCCACCTTTCTGCCTTAGTTTGCTATTACATTCTGTGTAAAACTAAGAGCTTACAACTGTCACCAGATGGAAATTTTATTGACATAGCCTTGCATCAGCTGCATTCCAAGTTCAACACGATTGCCACCTATGATGAAGGCAGTTATAAACTTGATTATTGACAATGAGTGAAAACCAGGCAACTGTACTTCAAATAAAATTTATGTTTGAGATGTTCAGGTTATTTCATACAAAAGCAACACATTCAGGCCATTTGTCACATAACCAGTCTGATTTGAATGAAACTAGGAAAATTAATCAGCACTGACGGTCAACTGGCCTACACTAAAGGCTAGATTCATGAGATCCCTGGCTCCTCAGACATAAGGTCACAAAAATTGAGACAATATTCTCTTCAAGTGCTATAATCTTCCCCTTGCAACTTCTACCCTAATTGAAAGCTCATCTAGAACTTGTTAGTTCCTAACAAACATTCAGAGCCCCTACAACCAATTCTTGTAGATCAGAGAACCTGAAAACTATCAGGTTTCAGACGTAGAAGTCAAAAGAACCAGTGAAGCTATGAAGACAGTTTGCAAGCGTACAGCCATCGCTTGAACCTGGAAGCATCACAGTTTTGTTCCTGGACCTTCTACAGTCATCTGAGTGAAACCATTTTCAAATTCAAGCACCAGAATAGTCCAGAGGAAACATCATTCTGGTACCAAAGAGTTTGCATTTGTAAAGCATTTCATGACCTAGTTTAGAAAAATTGCCTGATGCACCTACAGGGTAGGCCAAAAAAAATTTTCAGTTAAATTTAACATTTCACAGCATAGTTTCTTGAGAGCTTGAAAATATTGCAATAGTGTCTCTATATAGAACATTTATCTAGCTTTCCACTGATGTCAAAAGATTTAAGATTCAATCAGTCATTCTGATGCAGTTACTCAGTGTAACAGAGGTAGCACTTAAAAAGTGCACTTAGTGTTTTTCACTGAAGTCAGACACTTTTTCACATGACTTCAACATTCATGCAAGAGGAACATTCTATGCACATGTGTCTGAGCCAAGTGTAAAATTGTCTAACTCAAGTGAGAAACACTGAAAACAGTACCCAACAAGATATGCATTCCTTCACTATGGCAAGTAGGTGACCTCTTGCATGCACTAGCTGCCATTGCAGCATGGTGCCAAATTATCTAGCACCACCTCTTATACTCTTTAACTACATGAAAGTCATACTACAAATCTTTATTCTGTTCACATCATTCAAAAGCTGAATGTTCTACATGGAGGCACTTATGCAATTTTAGCTAACTTTTAAGGACCAGTGCTATGGAGTGATAAAGATAATCAACGTTTTTTTTGGCCCACCCTGTATATGGCCCTTGAACCTCTTTCATGACCACTTCTTTGACCATTCCCAGGATGTTAGTTTCAATCGCAAAAATTCTTCCATCAAAACTTGTGATCATGGTGTTTCTCAAGGAACATGGCTGTCACCTTTATTTTACCACCTATACTGACCAACTATGTTCTCCTGCCAAGAATCATGCTTTATTGAAATGTGCCAACGACACTGTCATTCTCTCGGCTATAAGGAACAACTCTGAATTTCATGATTATCAAGAAACCATGGATAACGTTTTATGTTTGTCTCAAGAGCACATGTTGCTGCTCAATCACACGAAGATGCATAAACTGGTCTTTCATCACAGGGACTTACAGGATGCTCCTCTTACTGGTATCTGCCACAGCCCTGTTTTCATTGGTAACTCCAAATTACCAGTGCCAGCAAAGTAAAGTATCTTGGCATTATTTTTGATGGCTTCCTCAATTTCACTAATCAATCTGAACTTGTCAGTTGCAAATCCTTCAAGTTCACCTATTGTTCATTGGCTTCTCCATCACCCTTTATATCTAATTTAATCCAGACTTGTATTTTACCTTGCATTGAATATGGGTTATGTACATATGTCTGCCAGTGCAGTAAAAAAAATAGAACCCTCATTATTAAAGGTATAAAGCACATTGCAAATATGGACACCTGCCCTATTTTAATTTTTTTTTTTATAGAAAAAAACATTCATCATCGTTTTGGCGATTTTCATTCTTCCCTGGTCACCATTCCCCTCTAATCCCTAACACTGCCAAACCCAGGTGAAATAAATTGAATTTCTTTTATGCAGAATTTTAATAGGTATTGTCCATTGGAGGGGTGAACTTTCCCTGAGTCCATTCCTCCAATGAACCACTTTGTTGGAAGCTGGTGCACACATGTACAAGACATGAACCCTTCATGTATTAGCCTATATTCCTAGACCCAGAGCGATCTTGGAAGTGATTCCATTTGCCTGAGTTACAGTCACTGCCTGGAGAATAAAAAATGTTAGATACCAACAAAAAGCAATACCATAGCAATTACTGGCTTACCATTGGCTTCGCATAGGAGTATGATACCATAGCCTAACTAAACCTGTTTAAATACATGACAATTTTAGCCCATCGTGTGCCTAGCTTCACGATTCCCTGGAGCTCAGGAATTTGTGGCCATTGGTGGGACAGATGTCTAACTTTGGATGATGTCGAGATTTTGGTCCGGGAAGGGCGAAGGTGGAACGTGGCACATTGGAAGGTGCAAGCAAGGGTGCTCCAGCACTTCTGCCACTCCTGGTCATACAAGAGCTCCACTTTCGCCATCTGTCGAGTACATTCCTATTCGTAGTTGATATATTGTGGAATAGAGGACGGGTGGATCTCGACAGTTACGGAGGATCTTGCTGAAACCGAGACATTTTCCTAAGATGCAAGAGTGGAAGGTTAATGGGAAGAAAGTCTTGTTTGAAGAGGCTTCAAAGACCTTTCCAATGACCGATTCTGTGCTTCCTTGGTCATGGTGAAGATCAATAGGGAATTGGGGTTAACTTTCGGTACTTCATGCGTAATGCATCTCCGATCGAACTCCCTTTCCCGCAACCTCATCTAACCTCAAATCTCACCTCCCTCCTATTCCGTAGCCTTACGCAAACTTATGCTATTTAGGGAGGAGGGTCGAGAGATCCTTGTAGACGCAATGGCTTGAAATACATTCAGTGAACTGAAATGTATTGTTGAATTGATCAACCTTAAAATTTTTCCCCTTCTCACATTCGTCCAATTGTTTGTGGTTTCACTTTTCGCAATGCCTCCGACTGAATTAGGAACCACGAGTGCCTATTCCTGTAGTTTTTGCCGAAATCCAGTTTTCTGAAACTGAGAGGAGTTCTAGAATCCACATGAAGGATGCCCCAAATATAATCCATTGGTGAAGTTACTGAGAAGCCTGAAATTCATCCAGAATGCCAATTTCCAATGAGCAACGTTTACAATAGTTTTGCGGGGTTCAGTCTATTCTTTTGGTGGCCAGAAGATCTTCAGCCACTTCTTTCCAAATCTCCTGAAAGTACGGAACCGCAACGGATGCGCGAACTTGTACTTATCATGGGGGGAGTATGCGAATATTCAAATCCATGCTCAAGTGTGAACGTGAAATATGAGAGTGGACATTTTAAAAATCAGAAATGCCATTTCACACAACCATCTTAACTATATGGCACTATCATGCTCTATATCGATCAATTCGTAGTTTGCAAATGCACACATTCTGATTTAATTGAATCTGTTAATTTGAAAAAAGTCTGAAAATGTGTTAAGAATATTCTATGGTCAATAGTCACAGTCATGCATTTACGAGAGCCTTCTTTTTCTGAGAAACATGCTCATTAACGTCCTTAGAGATTGCCATTATGATACGAAATTTGTGTCGAGTTTTTTTTTCCTCATATTTGCATGCGTATCTGGAAGAATAACAATACGAAAATGCGAGGATCCAGTAAGAATTGCTTAGCAGATGCCAGAATGGTTTTGAATACCTCATGTATAGGTATTTATGCCTTTTCCTTCGTTACATATATTCGTTAATCTATCTGCAAGTGATTCATACACCCGCAGGCGCTTCTTACGACTCGAAGGCCGTTTCGATTCTTTTGGTGGCGTGATCCCACACGATTCTTACTCTGCTTTTTACCTCGCTTTTATTTCGAAGTCTATGTTACGAACTGAAAATCGAGTTTCGCGCTCGAGTTATGTCTGGAGCGATGACACTGAGGAAACTGAGAAAACTCAGAAACGAAAGCTTCTGAAGACCCCGTGAAAGTGCAGCTTTCCAGCAACCCAGCCATTCACCCTTCCGCTCACATTCGTTCCTTTAACCTCTCAACTGCGGTTCAGGCTTTTTTTTTTTCTTCGATCGACTCCTTCGATCAAGCCACTCAATCATTGATTTACGACAACGTAGGCCCAGCCGACGGTCACTCTGAGACATATGGAAATGCGAGCGACCAGACGTGTGGGGAGGTGAATCGGCCACCGTATATTATAAAATAATGGCACCAGTCGGTGCCAATGAACCTCTCATTTTCCCCATCCGCAGTTGATGCACACTAAACAATCTAGAGGGAAAATGTATCAGGGCGATGTGATCGGATTTCGAAGGGCACCCGTCCATGCACGAAAGCATGCTACATGCAGAGGGAAAGAGAGACAGAAAGTAGTGAGAGAGGGGGGGGAGAGGGGAGGGAGGGGGGGAGGGGGAGGGAGGGAGGGGGAGAAGGAGGGAGGGAGGGAGGGAGGGAGAGAGAGAGAGAGAGAGAGAGAGAGATGTGCTCGGATAGTTTCGCCTGATGATCGTCAGTATGCAATGAGGAGGGAGGAATTGGTAACGGCCTGCGTTGCCACGTTTTTCCTCTTCGCACTCCTTCCAACATCACACATCGTCCAATAACCCTTCCCACGATTTTTACTCCACGTCTTTGACTCCCTCGGAAGATACCATATTGCAGAGAGTTATTTTGCTATTGGAAGTACTGAGTTTTGATGCTCGTAACAGATGGACTGAGGAAGAGGAGAGTGGCAACGCGGGCAGAGGTCCTGACGGTGTATCGATTGAGGCCACACTGGATCTCCCTCTGTTCACTTGCAGGGAGGTGGCTTGAAGGGAATGGTCGCTCCACCACCTCCGTCTCTCTCCATGACTCCTTCTAACCTTTTCCTCAGCGTCGGTCATGCCCCTTTCAGCTCCCGTATAATCCCGGACGCGCCACGATTTTCATTCTACGTTCAGTACATGGATGAACCCTGATTTTACTAGCTTTACTATCATGTGAAGCTGTCAGACCGTCGACATGGGTAGAAGTGCCGCATGGTAGATGAGTAAATCAATATCATAGAAGCCAATCCTTGGCTCTAAACGGACGTCATTGAACGCTCGTATTCAACATAGCCATTTCTTAACATAAGCATTGAAAGTGGGAAGGTCTTGTCAGGTTATTTCGATAAGAGCAGAAAAGAAAATCCCAGTTGGTAGTGCCAGCATATAGACGCAGACGAGAAAGCACGAAAGCAATGTCGAGGAGAGAGGGGTTTCCCAGGGTAAAGTCCGCCCTTGGCGGTGAGGTCCATTCTTCGGAAGGAGGGGGGAAAGAGAAAAGAGAAGAGAGGGAGGTCGGCGTCACAGCACAGCACTAGCAGCTGCTGCGCCTGGCAGGGCATGCATGCATGGGCGGGTGGCCGTCCTCCCTCGTCCGTCGTGGTCTACTGTCTGCTCTCTCTCGCTCGCTCTCCATTCCCAACCTCCCACCGGTTCATTCAGTGCTGTGCTCCTTGAATATGCACGCCGATTCCAGCCTAGACGACGTCTCCGTCATGATGTGATTTTGTGATGGATCCGTGCAATATCCCTCTTTGACATGTATGCGAAGGGGAAAGGCAGTACCGTTCCCTCCGATGCACAAGCGAGAGAAAAGTGAGTGTGCCTTACGGTGTCCACATCCACATCGGCATCGTCGCTTTCCTACGCTGTCAATCCGTGAATGAGCGACAGTGCTTAAAAACGACCCCCCTAAAAATTTGGACATGCCCACGTTCGTCCAGTTCGTTACTCACGTGGCAGCCGCCATATTGGAATTTTCTCCCGGCCTGGTTTCATCCGTTGCCCTTTTCGATGCAAACCTTTTATTTAAAATATGGCCCTAGTTTCGCTGTTCCATCGCATGTTCTTATTGGCGATGAGCAGTAGTCCTGTCCGTGCACACAGCGTGGATATTAAATGCCTGTTCCCAATTGCTCTGCCGGATTGTTGGAATTTTCCCTTTGGATTGTTGGAATTCTCATTTTAAAAAAAAGAAGTAATCCATACTTCATTTCAAACCAATATAGCTGTCTAAAGCCCATTTTTGCTAGGATATTTCTGATGGTGCTTTCCTTTTGCGTTATGCCTACAGGCTGATGCGACTGTAGGCAGAGAGAGATGTTTAATCCTGCCCTTTGGGAAACCCTGACAGAAAGAGATGAAAACCATTGTACCCCAGTGGTTCTTAAGCTATCTTTTCCTGCTTTTATGAATACTTCCATTCCCAAAGTTTTATCGGCATAGGAACAGAAAGCTTACTTTAACTATCGACTTGCAAACCTTTGATTACTCCATTAAATTGAGTACCACTTGAGAGGCCAATAATTGAATTGTACATGGGAATTGTGCTTTTTGTTGGTTGAATTCTCCAGAAACGTTTGTTACGTTGACTTCGGGGCATATTGAAGCGGAGGAAGGTCATGCATGGTAATAAAAAAATTTTTTTTTAAATTACATGGTGAATCTATCCGTTAGGAAAGCCTGCCATGACCTTTTTTTTTCAAATTCCAACTGAGATGCGTGAACATGCCGTCTGCTATAAATCCCGAATACGAGCACCGCCAAAATTTTTTGCGAGGGAAAATAATGCTTGAAACGGTCTCCACCGAATTTTACATGTCGATGACTTCATCTTCATGACGATGGAATGCATCGTCAGCCCCATGTAGCAAGTGTGTGTGTACCTGAAGGAGCGTGGTCAGAATAGGAATGCTCCATCAGGGCACACGTATGCCGAGGACATCCTTTCTTAGGGATAGTCCTTGAGTCCAGGCCACATTGAGGGTTTTTCCCTGACGTGTGGCTGTGGAATACCTCACTTCCAAAGCACAGAAAAAATCATTTTCGAAAAACCTCGTTGGCTAGCGGTGCAATCGCATTAAATGTGTGAGGCCAAAAAAGTGTCGTTCGTTTCAGACGAATACAGCACTTCTTCCTGCATGCTTTTTCAATATGAAAAATTATTGATGCCTAATTGGCATTCACTTTGAAGTGAATCAAATCATGCCAGTCTAGCAGATAGGAAGTTAGATCAATGTAAATTTGGTGCTTTAGGTGTAACCAAAAGTTCTGTTTTTCGTTCATTTGGTACAGAAAGCAATAAGGGGACTTTTGAGAAATGCTGTTTTGACTACGGGTATCGTCACCTTGTTCACATTTCTCAAAAAGGTTTCGGTCACTGCTACATTGAATTTGAAGGATATTAATGTTTCTTTTACGGGAGGCGATATACGATAGTGGGAGGTTCAGGCCTCACCAATGGCACTGTCCACGCGACTATGGTAACACCCACTTTTGCTAGATGTCCGAGACATGCATAGATGTAATCAATTGTAGTGAGAATGAGAATTGAAATTGACGTGAAAGGAGAAACAGGTTGGGTTTTAGATGGACTGCTCAGAGGTAAGTCTTCTGCGTGATAAAAAGTAGTGACGACTCTGGAGTCTTGTTTTTATCAAGTCTCAAAAACGATGTATTTCAAGTTGATAAGATGTTAGAATGAAAAGGAGGTTTTCCTTAACGTAGGAAAGCTCTCCTGTCTTTCGCAGAGATCCATAAAGTAAGCTAATTTTTTTGCAGTTCACCTGATTTACAGGATTAACAATTTTTTTTTTTAGCGATTCTGTGCCTCTGCGAACCTCTCGAAGGAGGGCTACAACATTCCTGTCCGGCGTTGGGCTCTTGTGATATTACATGGGTATTTTCTCATGGACATCATAGATTTGCCCTCTCATCTTTATGTGCCTTCCCCCCCCCTTAATCCGTTTTCTGATCGACAAATCGCTAAGACTGTCCAGTAGATAAGAAAGTAAACTTTACTCAACTTTACTTGCTGCTTACATGAACTCGCCTCTCGAAAGATCAGAATTCTAGCATTTAAAGTGCATCATCCTTCCAAAATTCTTGCAGTTGTATGGTCGACTATTTTTTTTGTTTTCTCCACGAGTTAAAACCTAAATATAGTTTTTTTTTCCTCCTGATAAGTGAACAACAATGAAGTCATTGATAATTTCTCATTTTTTCCCTCTTTTTTTTTTCAAGAATTAGACATCGTTTCCCTGAAGTTCGCCTTGACATCGATCTCGTCCGAATTTTCACCTTTGAAAAGGGGAATTCGAGATAGGGAGTAACCACTTGATATAGCGTATCCTATTTTTTTATTTTATTTTTATTGAAACGAATTTATCTTGCTTAAATGTTCTATATTGAGGACTCAAGCAAATACCAGAGGTATTGAACAGGTTGTGCGCGAAATCCTCGTGTGTTCAATCACTAGAAAATGCGTCATATGTCATCGAGTAGCTTTATTTTTGAGGAGCAAAATGTCGTACTAGAGGAATCCTCGGAATCTTGGAATTGTGTTGAGCCAATCCCTCTGTTGCTTTATTTTTCGGATTGAATGAGGGATGCCAAAAGTGAGGCCTACAGAATGCTGTAACCTGGAATAACGTTTTGGAATAGAAAGAAAATTCCAGGATGTGAGAGAAAGTGAAAAGGAAAATTTTCGGCGCAGGCAAGGGAGAGGCGGTTCCCTGAACCCCCCCCCCCCCCCCCCCCCCCCCCCCCCCCCCCCACCTCTCCCCCCCCCCCCCCCCCCCCCCCCCCCTTTGGCATCGGTGTACAACGCACGTTTTGGATTTAGCGGGCTCAGCTGCAGGCCACAGATTGCAGCCACAATCACCCAAAAGTTTGGGCACCCGTAGATACCTGAATATAACGAATAGCATATCATGCCATTTTCGCCGGCTGGTATGAATCCGTTTTCTGACGTCTTTTTGCTTGTGACTGTTAACACTGAGCCCTGCAGCCGTCTTATGACGTCTTACGCCCATATATTTCCAGGGCTCATAGTGTTTAAGTGACAAATGTGAACTTTCTTTTGTCGAATTTTTGTTATAGTGTCAAAAACCTCAATGAGGAAGAATAAACTAGATAGAATCGAATTATCGCGGAAAATGCCTTCCCCTAATATAGGCAATGGTTATGGTCAAGTGATAGTAAAATTTCTGGAGGGAAAAAGTCCCGGATGTCAATATCTGAAAGTCTGGGTTTGTGAGGTGACTAAACACATTTTCACATTTCACATTTTGAAACTGACTTCGCAATCGAAACCATTTGCCCAAGCGAAGTGCTTTCGTTCCGCCACAAACACATGCTCGGGTGTGGTAAACGAAAGAATACCGAACTACTCCATTCCGATAGATATCTGATGGCGATTAGCTTCCTGGTCTCATATCACGTTCCTGAGTGCACAATAGTTAAGGTTTTTGGAAATTTAGTTTCCTTTTTTCAAGTTTCATGATATGATAACCCAATCTAATACGGTTGGAAGGAACCTTGACGCAATATTATTCAGGTGAATCTATCGTCGCCCTTGGCAAGGGAATAAATTTTTAAAGTTTTATCTTTTAAGTATTTTTTCCTTCTCCATTCGTCAATGAAAGAGCCTCTGTAGGTCAACGGTTCTCGACCTTTTTATTAGCAACGGCATACATTTTACACAGCAAGGTATCTGCTACAAAAATGTAAGAAATCCAGGATCTCTGAACTCGTGAAAGTTTATTTTGAACTGCCACTTAGCTAGACGATCATTTCGAGGTCAATTCAAGTCTTGTTTTTTTTTATTTTATATTTAATTTATATCGCTTGAATGCAACACCTGCCCTTGCGGCAGGTTTTGCCCAGAAAATCAAGATTGACTCGATATTAGAAGGGAACCCACGCAGGTCATTTTTATGCTCAGACGGGATTTTTCTTAATGGTTGACCGAACAAAAGGGATTTTTGTATCCGGGCCACCCTGACCTAAGCCTCTGAAACCTTAGTCTAATGCGCGAGACCTCCAAGACTCTGCTTTTCTAGGCCTTCGACTAGGAGGTAGGACCTATGTTCTGTCAATTCTGAAACACCCTATAAACTGGAATACGAGGAAACAGACATGCATGTGTGATGGCAAAAACAATCAAGATCTTCATTGCAGCAGCAATATTGGCCTTGATAGATACTCTCTGAATGAAATTGCATTCCAGGAATACGCTATACGAGTCGGTATTGAAAATAATTGATTCATATTGTGTTCTCTTGATATATAGTTTTATTAACTGTAGACCGAAGTGAGAAGTGTTATACTATATAAGCAGTTCTTGAAGAGGTATGCCGTCTACTCCATTGTAGCCTCCTGGCTTTCATGCCTTCCTTCGGTGACAGGCCAAATGAAAAATGTGCGGATACCCCACGGCACCCATGGCGGCCTCTCGCGGAACCCCTGGGTGCCTCGACACACAAATTGAGAGCCTGTGCTCTTGTTATTCAAGTGTTATCTTTAGAAAGTATATTGTTTTTTATGTTAAATACCGTTGAACACTGGCATTTAATATTTTTATTTTGTTGCTTTGTATAGGCTTGGTGCTTATCGCCCTTGCGCTTATTTGCGGAGTCGAATCTTTGTTTAGCCGCTAAAAACGGATGCGGAAATCTCACATTCGAATTACAGCACACTGCAAACACTTTTTTTTTAAATCGATGGTATACTTTGCTGATGAGAAGGAAGGAAAGTATGAATTCGTCAAAGTTTGTTATCCAAGCAGTCTTCATTCAATGCGTTTTGCTTCCTTGCTATTAAAGATGTGTAAGATACCTATAAAGTGAAATAATGAGGCGTTGGTGTATCGCTACCGCTGTTTAGGTCGTTGTTCACTGAAAGACAGTGGCATGGAATAATTGGCAAGTGTGTACATACACTGCATGGATGAATGTATTCATTCACGCGGATAAGGACAGGACCGGCTGAGTTTGTTGAGTATCGCTTACCGTGTTCCATTCTATCCGTCGTCGTGTGAGGACTGCCATTCCATATTCATACCGTTATTGGACGTGATTTATAGGATATAATTTCAGCAAGCATCTATTTAAAAAAAAATAAAGTTCTGTGAATCCTGAATTCATTGTTTTGGGATATCTTCGCGGGAGAGATCCTGTGAGAATTATATTTTTATAACTGGAAAACAAAATATTTCCTCGATTTGACTTGATACATTTCAATGCATTATCCTTGATGAGGTTCCATGAGAAATCGACCGGAATCAGAGAAACTCCTGTTTTGGAATTATTTTATTTATCCGCATTTTCAGTGTAATTCACTCGGGGTCTCGTGGTCTTAAATTAGCTCGAACTCGCTTCGATACTAGTTAGCCTCTTCGATGCTAGTTTTTGGATCGTACTTTACCGTTTTTCCTGTGTGCGTGGTAACGAGATGAGATCGCAAAAGAAAGGGAAGAAACTGCGGAAGCGAAGTTTCAATATTCCCTTTGCTATCAATCAGGCATGCTTGAACATAAAAATATTGTTATGCCCCTGCAGAGGATGTCAAACAGGGTTGGGTTTTAATTCGTGACCTATGCACCGCATCGCTATTTTTTGCGATTTCCTCTTTTTTTTTCTACTGTGGGAGTAACAAAGCATTTGGGTGTTACTCATCCGTCCTTTTTTTTTCATCTTCCAGGCTCGCCCTCTACGTCTACGAATACCTTCTCCACGTTGGTGCTCAGAAAGCAGCCCAAACTTTCCTCTCGGAAGTGAGTCGTCCCATCCTAGTTTGATTTCGTGTCGTAGACTATCTTGCTTATCCTTTCTATCTCGTGCAGATAAGATGGGAGAAGAACATCACCCTCGGGGAGCCTCCGGGTTTCCTTCATTCCTGGTGGTGGTGAGCAGCTTACCAGTTATCCTTCGTGACTAAATTAAGTCCTTTAGTTGCTTCCTCATCGCTCTTTGTTCCTCCCGTTCCAGTGTCTTCTGGGATTTGTACTGCGCAGCACCAGAAAGAAGAGATACCTGTGAGCACTCCAGCGAAGCCAAGGCCTTCCACGACTACGTGAGTTCAAATTCTCCTTATCTGCCTTCTCCCATCCTAGTCTATGTAATGCTTGGATGGCCGTTGGGAAGGAGGGGGAGATGTCATGCCTGGCTGTTCCCTCGTCGTGAGGACGTTCACTTCTTTCTGCTTCAGTGTCTTCTTGCACTAGATTTCCCAGTTCCCCCCCCCCCCTCCCCCTCCTCTTCGTATATGCCGACTATCTATGTAGGATATCATACCTGGGAGAATGGAAAACAATGCAGGGATTGGTACATAATTTCCAGGCCCCCTTCCTCAATCCAGACGGCTATAATACTTGGATGGGACTAGGAACGAGTTGAAAATGAGGAAGGGTGATGATGTTTCTGTCCTTTTTCAGGGCTTCGTGAACTCAGGTTATGGGGTGAACGGCATCGCTCATGTGAGTCCCATGCTTCCATTCCTCTCAAAAGACACGTCGTATCACGTGTGAATGCGACTGTATCATAAGTAGGCCTTCGGTGACATGCATGCGTGGTGTGGGAAAGGGGGATTCTGGTTCTGGACCGTGGGATTCTTTCGCCCTCTGCCCTGACCTCATCACCACGACCACGGCCCTTAACTTGTCACATCACGTGACATTCATCTGAACCACAGATGATCCACATAGACCTGCACGTACTGGATAAGAGCTATCTCGTGAGAGAAATCGCGAAAAAGTAATGTTTGGAGTTTTTTTGGGAGGGGGGAGTTCTGGTTATTTCTGATTGCCATGGAGATGAAGGGAAGGTAGGGCGTGCACCTTACCTCTGTTGGCCTGCACGGGTCGATACGTCTACTCCTACACCTTGTAATACGCATCTACATTATCCAGGTCAGTAGCGTTGAGATTTTGTTCCCGCTGTCTTGGCGCGGTTTCTCATTGACCCATAGGACTTGGGTTGCATTCCCCTTTTCGTTTTTTTTCCCCTTTCGCCTTCCCACAGCCCTCGACTCGTTCCACCCCGAGACAGATCGATTGACAGGAACCATTGGCGATAGTTGTGGAAAATTAGAGAGAGCCACGAACTTTGACCAATATCCTGGTGAGAGAGGAAGGATAATGGAAATGAATGAGTATCAGAAAGCGGTACGACGCGAGTAAACTATTGAACCTTCAGCTCTAGATTTCCACACGATCCAGTGTCGCAGATCTAGTTGAAACCGTACAAGTTTACTCGGTTCGAGAGATTGCTGTGTGGGATCGCTAGTGCTGTCTCAAGTAAGTATCCTCTTTATATGAAGTTGCTTTGAATCGCGACATTTTGAACCATTTAATGAACTTGAAATTCACGTGCATTCGTTAAATCACGGATGCGGGCGGAGAAAAAATGGTCGGACTGGTGAAGTCATTGCTGATTTAGGAGACCAATTTATCTTTGTCTCTGCTGCCTTCAAGGTCAGTTCCACGTCGACGACTGGGACCAGAAAATATTCAGTTGTACAGAATCATGGATATGAATTATGAATCACCTGAGATTCATCCTTACGTGAGATCTATCAAGATTTGAGACCCAATAGATAGAAATTTAGATAGAGTCCTTGAGTCTGGGGCCCCTTGGCTGTATGGTCTTACGGATCTCTCCCTGTGTTCTAGTTCATAGACACGAGAGAATGCGGAAGAAATGACTTTTGCAGTGATGCAATATTCAGACAAACCCGTTCCTTCCGTTTTCACTCACACTCGCAATCCACCTCCAGGAGCGATTTCCTTCCCTCGAACGCGCCATTCCCCATAATTGAGAAACTTTTAAATTCGAGAAGGGAGAACCTAGTGACGAGGAAGCGAATAGAGTCTTTGACAAGTGCTTGAGGGCGGGTATTGAGAACCCAGAGTCAGAGGTCCAAGGATGACAGTGACGAGGGTGCTCAGAGCCACAGGTCCGAGAATGACAGTCACCAAGGCCTTCCAGCTTCCTTATCTTCCGCATAGGGTTTCTGTGGAGGACGGCCATACTCTCAAATGGAAGAAAGTGATGCAAGACAAAAGAAGTGACGCTAAGCTTACATTCCCCGTACAAAAATCTCACCGGTTATTCACCGTTGAATCAACGTTGATTCAACGGTGAATCACCGGTGAAATGTGTTTCAACGTTGAATCAACGTTGATTCACCGGTGAATCAACAGCGGGTGTTGAAAAAAAAAAAGAAACTGTCCTCTGACAGCTTGGGAGAGGGGAAAAAAGAGGGGAAAGAGGGGAATCCCCGATATTTATCTGATGGTTAGGGGAAAATTCCCCCGTGCACCTTCGCACTTGTCTTTGTTATACTTGTGAGACGCGGTTGAACTATGCTATTACCCACATCTCTCGGTAGCCGTTAAGACTGCAAGTCAGTCTCTCCCGGTGTCAGAGGTTCGGCTTAAAGATGTTGTGCAGTGATGTGAATTGGTTCCTTTGACGTTAGGCTAGCTTATCTCAGGATTTGTGAACTTTCAACTATTCAGCCCGGTAAAGGCTAATGTAAAATGCGTTCAGAATTCTGAGACTAATAATCAGACCGACAAGTCTTGAGCTTATATTGCTTATATATAAAATTTTGCCGACTATTGCACGATGGGATTCTCTTGTGCAAGTCATGTTTTTATTCTTAGATCACAACACCCATATGAGTGTTGTGATTAACATATCTCAAACATAGCCTCAGTGTTAACCCATCAAGCCGGTCATTAAACAAGGCGGTAATACATCCATGAGATGTCATTGAAGTGCAATACTGTACCATACTGGACGTCACTCACGTCTTTCCGCCGGAGTAGATACGAGTATTCCATAGCGGACATCACAGTGACGTCGAACCCACTTGAAGGGTTAATGTTACACCTATCATATAAGACGAGAATCACAGCAGAGTATTTCCATTATTGATATTGCTTCATCTCCATTTCGTTGTTGAAATCACTTTTCACTGTATATTTCCATAAATTTTGCTTTAAATAAATTATTCATAATATATTATAATAATTATAACTCAATGTTGAATAGTGTTGAACCCCTGTTGAATAGACGTTGAAAACCAGTGATTCAACAGTAATTCACCGGTGAATCAACGGTGAATACTGTTGAACCCCTGTTGAACAGACGTTGAAAACCGGTGAATCAACGGTGAATCACCGGTTTCAATTTCAACATGTTGAAACTTTTTCTGTACGGGCACTTGCCTCGTTTTGGTCCATTAGCCGCGAAAGGTCTCGTGGGACTCAGCTTGGAAGGTCCCGCAAGTCCTCAGAGGTGAAATGACCATATACGAGGAATAAATAAGGTTACACAACTGCCATTTATTGCATCCTGAATGCGCCATTCCATCCTGTGGGCCAGAATCGTCTGGAGTCTCCCCGAACTGGGCCATCTCTTAGGAAAAACCTCATGAGATCCTCATGAGGATTACCTCACGAGAATTTCCTCATGAGAAAATCGTGAGGTCTCATGAGAGCTCATGAGTTTGTAGTGAGGGTTTTTCAGCAGGGCGGGAAGGGTAACAACCGTTCGGGAAGGCAAGGCAGGGAAATAAAAAAAAAGAAGTAACTGAAAGAAAAGCGAGGGGGAAAGAATTAAAGTAAGGAGTGAAAAGAAAGAGCGGGAAGACGAGAGATGGTCAGAGTGTTTGGGATGAGATGGTAACGGATCGAAAGAAGGTAAATGACGACTGTCTGCGAAAAAATAGAGGCGCCGGGAAGATGAATCCTTCGAGCGGAACCGGGAAGATATCTCCGAGTGACTCGTGTCGGTAAGTACAGGGTCGAGAAAGTGCATTTTTTCTCCCTTGCCGAGCGCGCAGGCAAAAAACATCTCGGTATTGAGCATTCCCTCGATCCTGGGGTCGTGGGATTTCTCCCCGACGAGGAGATCGAAGGTGAAAAGTGGAAAACCTGTCAAATTTGCCCGACTGTAATGCAGAGCCGGCCTTGTCACCTGCATAAAAAAGGGATCACGATTTTGATAGCGTATTTCACGAGGTGAGAGATGCTCATCGCCGAATTGTTTTCGGGCGGCGTCTTGGGCATCGGAAACCTCTTCCTTCGCTCTTTAATCAATCGGTCGGCGGTCGGCCTTGGGTTACCTGGCTTTCCGCTGACAGGTTAATCGTTCCCTTCGCGCCGCTTTTCAAGTGACCTTATTTGATTCCAAGGTTGAGAGAATACAGTCGACGCTCGATATAACGAACTCGAAGGGACGGGCTAAAAAAAATTCGCTATAAGGAAAATTCGTTATTGGGAATTTCCCTCATTTCACTGAAAAATAGAAAAATAGAGATCTGTTAAACTCAGGTTAATGTCTCTTCAAAAGGTCATTTAGTGTAAAAAAAAAGTAAGTCGTTGCCCATTCATAAAATAAGTGCGAAGGCCTAAGCGCATGCAATATCGCAAAAGTACAGTCTCGAGAGTTACGTATTTACCTAAATGGGTACCTAAATTATGTGTGATAAAAATCGGACGAGTCGGCAACGCTCTCTATTCATCGGAAACAAAACTCCAAACGGCTTTCTGCCGCTCTCCTTCCTGGATGAGTCTTCGTGCCGTGGTCTGCAGAGCACTCGATGTTAGAAAAGTTTCAGGCTCAATATTCGGCCTCTTCGTGATAGTTAGCCGTTTTGTTCCTTCGGACAAAAAAATGGTTTCATAAAACCGTACGATTCGTTATGCATATAGCATGTGAATGGGCAAACGGCAAGGAACTGGAAAAAAATTTATAGCAAAGCCTTTTCATAGCTTGGGTAGCACTTATTCCCTTTTTTCGACCCCTTCCCTTTACGAAATTCCTCTCTGAGAGCATCCAGAGGAACGAAATTAGATATGTTTCGCGCTTCAAAGCATGCTTCGCACCCTCTCGGGACAGAATCGTTCCAGCATATTCGGAGTTCCATCTCCCCAGGGTTGCGGAGTACAAGGAATCTCGCTTTTTTTTTTAACTTTCATACCTATTTTTTTTATTATTCTCCCCTGGATAGCCACTCCTGAGGGGTTCTTCGAGATAACTCCACCAAAAGAAAGGTATTCACTAGAAGATAACGATAACTGCCCTCTTTGCTGCGTGCGAGGGAACTTTTCACGATGAAAAATGAAATTAGCAGTAGTCTATTTAGGCTTAGCGTGCGGGCTTAAGGTGTTCCGTTTCCCAGGGTTGCCGGATGTCGTGCCGGAATAATATCGGATTCATGACTGCTTCTGCTTTCGTGTCGGCACCTGGGTCTTCTGTTTTTAATTTATGTTACATTTTTATGCTCAAATCACGGGACGAAGTGAGACCGAAACGCGATTAGCAGTGGGACACGGACGAACCGTGGACGGACATTTTGGCAACCAACGTGAGTTCGAATTTCGTCGGCAGTCCGACTGCAGACCTCGTCGAGACGGTGAAACTCCTCATAGGCCTAACGGCACGCGTCCTTACTGAAACGGTTTTTGGAACTCGAAATAATCGGTCTGACGTTGTGCATCCTCTGCGAGATGTCTCGAAAACCCAGATTAACCCTTTTAGGCCTGATTGGCTCCGTGGGTTAAGTTTTCTTTCAACGAAAAAAGGTAAGCCTAGGACTAACATGAAGACAGTCCGTGAGTTAGGTCTAGGCCTAACGTTATAACGTTAGGGATAGACACTCGCTGTAGTGAGTCCCGTAGAGAAGAGGGGTACCAGAAAGGGAAAGTCTCTGAAAAATAAATTTCTTCATCTACAGGATGAGACATAGACACTCTGGCACGGGAAGAGTATGGAACTCTTGTCGACTCGGCCGGATGTTAGTAACGCACGAAAGAGAACCAGTCGCCATGGAGATGAATATCAAAGCCTCTCCGTTACCAGATTCTCTTTAGCGGTTCTGATAAAAGTACGGAAAATGTTTCGGATGCCAAAACCGAATCTCATACCAGTAAGTGTACCTTTGGGGAACGGCTTCCGAGATGAACCTTTACCTTTGTACGGTTGTTTTCAATGGAGACTCACAAGTACACAAATGCATCTGAAGACCGTTAAGCAAATACGAAGGATCGTACCAGAAGAGTGTACTTTTTCGTGCAAAATCGCTCCCTAGACCAAATTAATTAATTTAGACGTCGAGAAGTAATCGAATGAGAAAGTACTCACCCCACAAAGTGAAAAAAAAAAATCTTTAGAAACTTCTAAAAAGGTAAAGGCGAGGTTCCTAGGAACGGTAACGAGATTGCCCCGTGCATCTCTTCGCGCGGAAGTCAGCGAACGGAGGCATTATGAGTCTCGGCGGATTCAAGATTTCATGCCATTTTTTCAGTAAACTTGAACTTTTTGGAAGGATTCTTCGGTCTTCTCGTCGCTTCGAGAGACTTCTCCGAGGCGGTTAACGATTTTCATAGCTCCGAGAACGAAGTCCACGAGTACTTCACGAAGTGGTATGGATAACGCTCTCCATCGCTCGGGGTTCTGCAACCGGTTCGCTTTCGGACGCATTCATCCCCTCCCCTCTCTGTTCGAACGCTCATCCTATCACGACGCATTCCCGCAGGGTTGAAAAAAAAGAGCCCCTGACGGACCACCGGCCGGACGTCCCGTTATCCTAGTTAACGTCGGAGTCCGTTCTTCCCGGGCGGGAGGATCGTTGAGGATCATTGGGGATCATTCCTCCGCGAGAGGCGGAAGCGAGACCGCGTCATTGCCTCCTCTTTCCGCGCCGTTTCCAATCGCTTCCGCTTCGCACGCCGCGGAAGGAGGCGAAAACTCCGAAACCGACTCAAGTCCCTCGGTCGAACGCCTGGAGCTGGCAGCCTATCCCCCCCCTCCCCCCCCCCCCTCCCCCGAATCTCAACCCCCTCGTTCCTCTTTCGATCGGCGAGGCGAAGGGCATGAGGGGAGGAAGACGAACCCGACGGGAAAATGAATGGGATTCCCCATCTCTCTCGGAAGTCTTCTGGGCGATGAACCCGGAATCGCACGAAGGCGTCGGCACGAAGGGGATCGACAGGGATGCGGATTCTTTCTTCCGTCTGGGATTCCGATTCGGCTCGCGGCGGCGCACGAGGTCGAAAAGCGATACGAGATGAGAGACGTAGAGGTTGCATCCTCACTCAGACCTTGAAAACACGAAACCTGCCGACCTTGGAGACGCGATCCCCCTCACCGACCTTGCAGGCACGAACCCAGACGCTTTGGTTCCTCGTAGTCCATCTCACCGTCACCCTCAATCTCCTAAGCCGAACCACATGCAGCTCGCCCTCTCGCATCGCGGTCTCTTTACCTCGGAGGAATCTTCCCGACGGGCTCACGATAGGCTGACCCCCGTGATAGTGCCATCCTCGCCGACACCATCGTTTCTACGAACGTGCTCTTTCCCACGTAGATCCTCGATTTTGTGCCGAGTGGCACACGTGCCGTCGATCTCATCCGGTACTAAACATGGCTACACGTATGTCGTCACCGTGAGAGGCGACTCGTCGCCTCGGTAGGGATGGTGCACGGGACCAGCGTAGAGTATCGGAGGGAAACGAGGATGACAATACGAACTTCTCGTCTTCGGAGGCTGCGGGTTCGTTCGATGCGGCACCACCAGCGTCGCGTCGAGGTTTCGCCGTACCTTGAGCGGTCCGTTCCCCGACGATGCGTTCGAAATCGGTCGGATGCAAGTACTTAGCAAGTCGCAGAAATCTCACTTTTTCCTGTTTCAATATATAAATCTAATTGTCTCCTTCTGTCTGCTTCCCAGTACTTATCGTAAATGTTCCTACATTTCGTCTTCCCCTTGGAGTTTTCACGTCAAGTTGGACGATAAGATGTTTTCAGGTTCAAACCGGCACCAATTGGCAGCACCAACCGACGGCCCTAATTTACTTTTTAAAGCATGGGGGAAATGTCGAGAGATACCTCGTGGTAGAGTTAGTGAATAAATCCTGTGACTCAAATTCATGGGCTATCTAAACCTGCTCGAATCGGTAGCGAGATTAATTAATAATGTCAATAATTAAGTTAAATTAAACCCGGACCGAATGAGCTTCGCCCGTTTGGACGATAAGAGAGTTTTTCGATAGGTATGGCTAAAAAAAAAATAGCGAGGTGCAGAATGGCACGCTCAGACGTGGTATGCAATTCGTCCATTTAGGTTAAAGTATCTCATTCTGATTCTACAAAAAAAAAAGAAATCAGTCTAAATGAAGCTACACAAAAAAATTGTTTTGTTGTTCGTCTCCATGGAAACCTGATGAAATGAGATTTCTTACAAATTAGATTTACCTGCTACATATGAACCTTTATCCTCCTTGTTTCCCCCCCCCTTCCCCCTTATTCATATATATCAACCGGGGATGTTCCCCGACGAAAGAAATGGATTCATCTTGGAAATATGAAGGAATCGCGAGAGAGTTCCCAGAAGACACTTGCGTTTCGCACGGTTCGTTCTCCGATTTCCTGCAGCTCTACCTGTTTCGTCTTCGAGTCTCGTCCGGGCGGACGGCGGGCACACCACGTGTACCAAACGATAGGCTGAAAATCGGAAAATTAATGCTTTATATGTGAAGCACGTTTTCCTGACTTGTCGCAAGTTTTTTCCTATCTGTTTTTATTTTTGCTTGTCTCCCATCTCCGTTGCAAGTATGTATATTTTTTACTTTTCCAAAATTTCTTCTTGGGGGCACAGAACTTCGAGGATCGCTCTTTGAGTATTCCTGTAGTGAAGGTTAAGTTGGGCTTTTCTCGATTTCCCATTTCTCCGCCTCGCGGTTACACCCGTTTATATCCCATCAGTGTGTTTCCTCGACTGCGCTAGTCCGCTCAGTGAGAAAAAAAAGCATTTAGAGGATAAAGAAATAAAATATTGAGGGTTCGTTTTGAAACTTCCGAAAAAAAAAACAACCCGTACTATCTGTCTGCCAAGCGCAACGCAACTAAACTTTTGAAGGACTCAATCGGAAATCGACTCCAACGCCGAAATCCGCCAGCTCTGCTTTTTTTTGCGTGGGGCGTTATTGTCTGACTTGCTGGTGTTTCATCCAGAACACCACGAATATGTTCATCGGGCTTTGAAATATAGAAGGATAAGGATGGACAGTACAGCTGTGTGTTTCCTACATGTGTGAACCAATAAAGTGTTATTTTCCCCCTCGGATGTTTCTTTCTTATTCAGGTAGATAACTTATTGAGTGACCCTCGCTATCTTCCATAGCGGCTGAAGAAAGAAGCTACTGAAAAAATCATGAAAGTGCCAATCATTAGAAATAATGATGACATGGCAAGACCTGTCGATACGCTAACGAAACGATAGCATAACAATGTTTAATGAATTTGGGTATGGAATGCATGAGAACCGACACGGAGCAGATGAGGAGGCACGGCATCCTCAGACTCCCCGCGTTTGGACTCGAGATGACACGAGCAGACCACCCGGGGGATCTCATTCCCAATTGCCTCTTTCCGTCTCTCGTGCTCTCGCCGCAGACTCCACACGATTCGCCGAAGGAAAGTGACGTCGGCAAGCTCATTTCCTTCATCAGGCGGCTCGTAGACCTCACGAAATCGTATTACCGAGCTCCACCTCGTAATCGGTCTTAAAACATTGAAGCGCCTACGCCCGGTTCGACCTCGTTCTCTCTCGATGTCCTTACTCATGCATGGAACCGCCCTCGATCCTTCGAGCCGATTGTAAATAATGGAACGCTCTATTCCCGGAACGGAGCACACTCATCATCCCTATTAGACGTCGCATCGATGCTGGGATGATCGTCATCGTCCAACCGTAGACAGCAGCTGCCAGTGAGGGAAGGAGGAGATGAATACAAGCTGATGAAACGTCCAGGATGAGAGATGAGAATGGAGGAAATGGAAAGAGATGGCGAGTGCGCATGCGCAGCGGCGGCAGAGAGAGGGGGGGGGGGACGACACATCCCGTGGAGAAGGGCTGGCGGGCTCCACTCTTCCCACGGACTTTCAGCCATTTATTCGGTGCATCCCGATCCCTTCTTGCATCTTCCAGCGCCTCGGCGCCAGTGAGTCGTTCGATTGTTGGAACTTGGGAATTAGAGGCGTCTCAGGAATTCTATCGATGTGAGTATTGCATTCTTGCAAAAAATCTCCGTTCGAAACCATTGCCTAGGTCCGTCTGCACCAATATCGTTTGATGATGGTCACGATGATCGTGGGTCCTCGCCATTGTATTGGACATGGAGAGGTCCGATGATCGTAGGAGTATCTAATATACGCTGGAATCGTCGACACGTGGCGACGACAGAATCCAGCAGAAGATGCAATGATAAATGAGACTCGTTTGAGGCAAGGTTGCTCAGGCGGCACTATTCTGCAACCGTCTTAATTAAGTTTTGTCCATTTTGCGATGAGACCATCTGACTTCATGAGGTTCATCCTAGTAGAAGTATCCCTTTCATCTCTACGATGATCACGGATGGCCCTGAGGATGGCAATAGCAGCACTTGTAATCGAGAGAACGATAAGGCAGACTGGGTGTATGAATGGCCCATTCAGGAGGCAATAGCTCCCGTGGCCCTCACCGTCTCTGCCCCTAGTCCATGCTTCCATTCGTTTCTCCAAGGGTTCTCCTTCGATGGCCTCATTTCCGCTCGACATCACTTCAGATTGGCTCAAAAGGGGAGAGTACCCCTTATAGAGACCGATTTCCAAGCCAGGGCAAGCGAGAAAGCTTGGGTCAGACGGACAGACAGGCGGAATTCACACACGCGCGCTCACGCAGGCACGCACGCATGCACGCAAAACCTTATTATGCTAGCGTGATCTCTTTGAGTTTTCCTCCCATTGGCAGATTCGATGGCTGGAGGGATCCTCACATCAGGATAGAAGTCAAATCAACAGACCACAATCATAACCGAGTCATACTGCTCAGAATTCTTCTTGACCATTCAAATAATATGAAAAGACATTCATATACGATAGAATCCGTTTGCAGTGAAGTACTCTAGCATCGTTTACCGAAACCTTCTATCGCCCTTGTACACGAAGCAAGAGAGAGACAGAGACGGAGAGATCTTGCACGCTGTGTCTAAATCAACAAACACCTGCTCGCGCTTTCCCTTCCATCTCGTTCTATTCCAAATAACAAAGGTCTCATTCATCGATTGCGAAAGGATGGGGTGAAAGCCGAAGCGCATTAGAGAGGATGAGCGAAGATGAGAGCGGCTGCATTCAATCAAGGATTTTACGGGACTCGCCATCACAACGACACCTTCAGCTTTCGCATCGACACGAGAGCGCTCAACGTCAGTTTCTTCCGATTGTATTCCTCGAACTCGTGACATTTTCGCTGATACTTTGGAAGCACGAAATTGATTTTCTCATCCCTCTTGCAGACGAGTTTGAACCCGACGATCATCGCAAGTCGATCGGCAGTAGACGTGAACGCCCGGAAATCGGCTCGCCGGGTCTTCAGTGCCGGGATTGTCCTCTCCGGGGGACTCCTCATCTTCATCGGTCTGTATTCGCCTTTTCGGGGGGGCTCCTCGTCTTCATCGGTCTATGTCCATACCGCCATCACTCCAATTACGTCGATTAGGATGAATCTCAGGGAGGAGAGGGAAGGAAGCCTTGCGAGATTCTCATTCTCCGTCACGGTTCCCCCGGAGATTAAGCCGAAGATCTCCATCGTAAAGAGTGCCAATATATCAAAGCAGGTGATTAAGACAGCAAAGGCTGTGCCTCGACGTCACGACCCAGATCCTCTTTCCGAATCTGCGTCGGTCTTTCATATCTACAGGAAAGCGGAGTCTAAAGTCCGCAAATAACCCCGCGATAGAGGAATCCGAGATTCTTTTTTTTTTTTTCGTCTTCAGTGAGTATTCCTGGAAGACCTTTTAATACATCTCTCAAATTTCTAATTTTCCAAATTCAGATTTGATATTTTTCAGAATCTCAAGGATTTCATGTGCCTGCAGCAGCATAAAAACTGGAATTTTCAACCGTCAGTACATTCCACAAGCATTTCCTGTACCCACTGAACCATAGGATGAGTTTAGGGGAGTTTGCTGAAATTAATTTTGATTATATTGTATATCATTACAGCACGACAGTACAGGATAAGAATGTACGACAGCAATGTAACCAATACCTAAAGTTCTATACTTGAGCGCGTAATGTATGGTCACGATCCCTGGCGATCCACCAGGAAGGAAGGGGGGGAACTAAGCCGCTAATAGTCTTCACCTAAGTAGACGCAGGGATTCATTTATCTCGACTTCATCACGTGTTTGCAGTTGTAGACCTACAGATTACGAACGGTCCATGCATATAAAGGATGAGTGAGAAAATGGGAAACTCCAACGATGAGTCGAACGGGGGAAAGGAAGTATGAGACCCAGACTCCGCCTACGCCTGAAACACTTGTCAAACGAATGCTCATTCTATTACGAGGATGAGAGGCTCCCGTCCCCGTCTTAAAACGGAGGATGAATTCCACCTTCAATTACTCTGTGGCGCTCCGCTTTCCTCAAAGGGAAAGTTGAGAAAGGAGAGGAAACTTCATAAAGGGGAAAATTGGAACGGGGAACGAATAGAACGGAGAAGTGGCAGTCGTCGATCCGGATGCCATGGAAACGAATCACATGAAAGCATAATGGTAGCTCGTCTCCTCCCGTGGCTCACGTGCATATTTTCTCCTGCGAATCCCCGCCGTCGCGAAGAGACCAGACCCGCACCCGCAGAGTTCCTTTGCCGATCTATGTGGAAATCTTCCCAAGTTTCCTATAGATATCTCTATAGGAATTCAATGTTGCCATCAATTTGCATTTCTACGGATATTTTTTTAGAAAATAGTCGACGACTATTTACCCTGTGTGATTGACCTGTGTGTGCGACACACGGGTTGTCGTAACAAAGGACATAGTTCCTCAAGGGATCACAGTCACAGTACAGTGCTACTGTGACCTTCTGCGAGAGAAGTTGCGTCCCAAGCTGCGTGAAAAACGCAAGGACAGGCTCGAGTCTAGAACCATCATTCTTCACGACAACGCCCGGCCACATATCGGCGTTGCAGTGACGCCTTTATTGGAAAAATATGGTTGGGAAGCACTCCCTCATCCCCCGTACAGTCCGGACATGAGTCCCCTGGACTTTGATCTCTTTCCAAAACTGAAGGAGCCCATGCGTGGGACCAGTTTCGGCAACTTGGATGAGTTATCACTTAACGTGACCCTACGAAACCGCCAGCTCGACTTCGACGGACTGCTAACCGGCATCACAGACCTACCACGTCGATGGGAAAAGGTCATTGCGAAGAACGGACACTACCTTAAAGGGCTGTAATGATCTTTCCCCCCCAAGGTAAATGCCTTTTTTTTTTTACACATCAGTGTGCATTACTTTTCGGATGACCCTTGTGTTTAAAAAAATCAGCTCCATCCTTTTTCAAGGGGGATATGCGGATCCTTTTCCTGGGGAGTATTACGTTTTATGTGGATTCTACTGCAGGAGTTTCATCACTGTTGGAAGATGGTAAATTTAGCCTCTTTTATTTAATCTCTTAGTAAATTTAAAAAATCACCACGGATGGTATTGAATATGATGGGTCGCAACCCATCCAACCTCAGTCCCCGTCGCATCGTTCTAAACCTTTCGTTCTTTACATATCAGTTGATATTCTTGGTACCTCTTTCTGTAATGGAGTTTTGCAGCGATTTAAGTGTCGCATGACATCCTTACTTATTGTTTCAGCACGGGACCCAAATCTTTCAGAATTTATCGCAGGAGGTTCAGCAACAGCAGCGGAATCTTCTTGGCGTTATGTTAAAATTGCTATTATTTCCAAAGTTCTACTTCAAGAAGCATCCAAATCTAACTTTTGATGAGATTCTAATTTAATCCGAATCTCTATTCCTTTGAAATGACGAATTAAGAGTTTAGTAAATTAATTTTCCCGCATTTAAATGGAAGTTATTAATCAGAATAATTATAATAGTAATCGGGATCAATCTTGAAATAATGAACCCAACTTACCCCAATAGCACATAACATTGAAACAGCATTGATTCGATGTTGATTCAACATCCGGACAACATTCAATCAACATTCAATCGATGTCGATTCAATCACATGTATTACTGGGGTAAGTGGAGTCTTTCTGATGTCTAAAAAAATTGAAACTTTCGAGTTTCAAATCGTAGGGTGGATTTTTGAACAGAGCACTATCCGATAATGCAGCTTTATTTACTGGATTTATCACGCATTTCCTCTGAAATAAAGCTGCATTATCGGATAGTACTCTGTTCAAAAATCCACCCGTAATCTTTTATTTTTTTTTATTACTTACAACTCTCTTGCAAATACCAAAAAAAAAACCACACAAAGAGATATGTTCTTGAATTCCTTGCCTCAGGAAGAACAGTAGGTTTATTGCTGGGGAGAGGATGGAACACGTGCAACTCCGATAGTTCACGTGCAGTACTGGCTGTGATGTTCAATAAAAAATTTTGTTCAGCAACCAAAGGGATTTATAGCAAATAAGCGAATTGGAGCTTTGTACCCTTAAATCGGAATCTCGCGTCAAATTCGCATCATTTCACGTCTGGGTTGAACCAATCCTTATTCTTTGGGGACGAATCTGGAATGAAGAGGCAAATACCACATATTATCGGTGATTCACAGCTCATATGTAACTGCGAATCAAATCGGGCCTTCTCTGTTCTATTCCCTAGATGTTCTACTTTAAAGAAATAGGCACCAGCCAGAACAAAGCCTGGTCTAAATTTTTCCCCCACGGAAGTGAAGTTAAGCTTTCTCCCATGAGTGGAGCGTTCATTTTGAAACACTTCGTGGGCGAGGGCTGGTGCAAGAGCCATCGGAGACGCGACAATGACGATAGGAAAACACTACCTACACTCGAGAGGCACTTATTGCATTTATTTCTTTATGCTATCCTCGTTCTTACGAACGTACTTTTCCCATCGGTGTACCCACGCGGGGAACCCGGTGATGAGTCGCACCCATCGTGTCACATCCTGCGCGACCACCATCGAGATATCTGCTCGGTTTGCACCGTGCTGCCACAACCGCTCTATACTCACCTGACCCTCCTTCGGACTCGTTTCGTGAACGTAGGAGACTCGACGCAGTCGCAGATCTGTTTATCGCGGTGACGTCGCTTGGTGTGCGATGCGGTGAGTGCGACTGCCCCGGTGACTCTTCATCACGGGGTTCCACGCGCGGATGTGCCGATAGGACCTTTGCGTGCGCAAGGACGGGGATCGCGTGGAGAAATAACAGCTGCCAATAAGGAGCATAAGTAAAGGATATCGAAGAAAGGGTGTCCCCGGAGAGTCAGCGTAGTCTTTTCCGATGACTTCGGCACCAGCCCTCGTTTAATTCTGAAGAATTCTTGATAGAAAGAATAACTCTTTTTTCACGCGAGAAATGATGAAATAGAAAAAAAGAAAAGGATCTTATGAGCATGAAAAGGGTAGATTGCCGTAATTACAGCGAATCTGCACAGAATGGGGCTCGGAAAATTTCATGAAACTAATGGAAAATTCAATATCCGGTCTCCCCCCCCCCACCTCCCCCAGCTTACGTTACTGGTCGGAAAGCCGACTTCCCCTTCCATCGCCACAGGGGGCTAGGCGCCGAGAGAGAGAGAGAGAGAAATATCCAGAGGAGGGGGGGGGGGGGGGGGGGGGGGGGGGGGCCCCTTT
>CAJPEV010000441.1:83674-123525 GCA_905338385.1 Darwinula stevensoni
GAGAAATACCCGGGGGGGGGGGGGGGGGGGGGGGGGGGTCGGGGAGACCCCTCTTAGATATGCGCAGAAACGCGTTTTGGGGGGTGGAACGCCTCGCACTAGAGGGTATGCAGTGTAAGTCGACATGGTAGCGAAGTGCGCCTGTGGCACGGGAACCCGTGCAAGAGCATGACATCGCGAAACCCGAAACTCGTGAAAATGCCCTATATGCTGAAAATCTCTTTGGAATGGGTTTTGTGAATCCGATGTCCGGCCATCTCTCAATGGATCATAGGTGTCATGAAAATTCCTTTTCAGGTCAACATCATTCTCAATTTTTTCTCTTTTCGTTCCTCACGATCACGGTTCACCCTCATCGTGTTTACCCTGTTCAGGTGTCTGAGTCTTACGAAAGTTCCGGTATGTATGAAGGTCCTGATAGCCAATGGATGGATGTGTGGGTATATGTTCCAAAGAGATTCATAAAGACCTTTTATAGCATTTTCTTTTTTTTTATTATCGAGATCATATTCTCCATGATTTTTTGCGAACCCTTGTTCTAGAATGACAGGATCCTTTAACCATGACTCTGTGGGCTTCAGAAAATCCCCTCAACTGATCAACAGGATCCAAGAAGAGCTACCTGGATCGTTAGCAACAGAAGTATCGAGATCCAGGACCTCTTCATGAAGTTTGAAAGCTACATAACTAGCTAAATTATGGAATCCTTCTCCAATGTTCACAGTGGTGGCTACCTCATCGTTTGGCGCATCAGATATAAGTCCGCTATCCTCTGTGAAATCCTCATACATGCTCTTATCCTTATGAGGAATGGCCTGGTCGGACTGAAATAAAGATTGGTCCGATGATTGTCTGCATCGTCCTCCCATCATCGTCCTCAAAACCTTCAAAAGCATATCTGGTGATAGATTTTCTTCCCAGCGCTTTAAGTCATCCTTTTTTTTTTGTCTGTACATTTTAGAAATGGATGGAAAGAAATATTTTATGCATGTCGATTCCTATAAGTATTCTTACAGGATGTGACCATGCAAACCTTGCTACTACCCTTCATAACTAACAAATGCTATGTAGAGGATGAATCAACGAATAGATGAGCAATGTATGTACAATGCTGCCGAGGGTGGCTCAGACAACCGAAAGCATATGGAATTATGAGTGAGAGACGAAAGAAAGAGTACGAGCGACCTGTCTTGACCTTAGCCGGGAAGGTAGTGAAATGGGCCTAAGCGTCCGCTTTTATAGTGGAACGTTTCGCTGACGTCATCACATGCGCAAGATTTTACCCCCCCCCCCCCTCTCCGACTCCCTTTGGAGATATCACTCTCTGCAGTCCATTTTCTTCTCTCGAAAGGAAAAAAATATATATTGACATTAGTATGCGGGGCGAAATCTGGGTGGAAGATCAGCAGCACAGAAGCATGCCACCTTGGGAAAGTCTAGCGAAGCTGCACATCGTGTAGAAGTTTTCCTCCATAAATCCCAGGTGCCGATCGGTAGCAAGAGGGGGTTGCGGGAGTTCCGCGTTCCATTTCGTCATTTTCGTGCGGAGGGAAACCGAGCCTCGGAGCTCCAGTTCTTTCACCATAAATTCTTCTTTTCACCGTATACGTAGCGAGATGGGTTCTTTTCTTTCCCTCCATTCGGTGTCTTTTCCGAGCGTTTTGCTCGGCTTCTCCCGCATAAAAGAAAAAGCTTCTCTGAGAAACTCACTCTTCCAACGTCTTTCCCCTCTTCCTTTATTCATTCGTCGGCCCGTCTCCATCCTCTCCATTGACCCAGTTCCGTCGCGTCGCATCGGAAGCAGCGAGATGACGCGGGGGGAAGTATCGATGCGATGTGGAAGATCCTCTCTCAAAACGAGGAAGCGAATTCCATGGAAAGACGAGGGAACGTCGGGCCGTGTCGAGGCCGCATTTGTGGTATTCGTGCAGGCGTAAAGCTTCATCTGGAACCTTGTCGTTTCCTTTCACTTTTCAATATCGTACCGAAGGAATATGAACGTAATATTAACTTCTTTTCACGAAGAGGGTAACGGGAGGCCCAGAATTCCAGGGGGGCGAGAGGGAACAATTTATGGAGAGGAAATGAAAATTCTGTAAGAGGAGGGAGTGGCAATGAGTTTCTCCATTCTTTCCTTCTATAATCTTGCTTGCCCCGTGCACTAGAATACTCTGGAATGTGGAGATCGAATGGTGAAAGAAGCCTCCTGTCTCTATCATTTTCACCATTTCTGTTAATGGGATGCTAGGCGGAGTCGTACTTCATCTCCTATCGCATTTAATGGCCTGGTGCCTGGCTAATTTATTCCTTTTCCCCTGTCAGCGTTTCCCTAGGGGAGTTTTAATGGCTGTTCCATGTAGGGGATGAAATTCGCCCCAAGTAAGAGTCTGCTGTGTTCTTTTCCGATTGACATGCGAGACATGATTCAAATCTGTCACACACGGCAGGCGAAGGAAAAAAACGCTTTAGGCCTTCTATTTTCTGCCTTGAGACGATGATAACCATAAAATGGGCTCCCTTTTGGAGATGGTCATAGGTTGGATCGTTGAGTCCACCACGAAGGATGTAGTTTACCACAAGCGAAAAACTTGCTCGTGCTCTGCTGTACATCCAAGTTCGAAGCCTTTTTTGCCTTCTGCTTGAGTTTATGGTAGTTAAGTCGTGAGCAACGCTTTGTGCACCAATCGTAAGAGCACGGATTAGGTTCTTCGAACCCTGAAGCCGATTTAAGTGCCGATAGAGCACAGTGTAGCCTTAGGCACGTGCTGCACGGACCATTTGCAGACACATGCACCTCGATATCATGTTGCTATTTGTTGCTGATCATACGGGGTCTTTAATTTCGTTTTCGCAAACTGCCTTTCTGGAGTACATTTCCCAGGCAGGAATAGATAACAAAAGGTCGAATTTGGTATTAAATGGAAACTTGGGGGCCGACAGCGATTCTCCTCTCATTGCTTATCATTCAATTATAGCCGACGAGATTAAACCATGTTGAGGTAAGTTCCGTGGAAGGTCCCCCCCGAAAGGGTAAAAGGCTATTTTCATTCATTTTAACGAGAATTTCGACTGCAGGAAGAAACCTAGAAATTGTAGTTATGCATGGCTATCGAAGCAGACAACAATATTGCTAACAAAAATTCGAAACATTTCCGGGAAAGCTTCATTTTATCTAATTGAAAGGCAAACTAAGACGTTAAGGCTCGATTGATGAACGAAGAGATAAATTGACCTCGTTTCAACTACCGTCGATCAATGGGCGTTCTTGGAATGGATGCTTCCGGCTTTTCTCGCCGCGGAGGTTTCTCACGTTGTAACGATCGAATTAGCACCCCCTCCCCCCGATAGGGGTATGGTGAATGGACTAGCAAGGTTAATGTTATCACCAAGTCCATCCAAAGTCCGTAAGTGGTCTAAAGGAGTACGCAGAGAAAAATTAGCGTATAAATGCTGCTTTTGCGTTGATTTTTGCGTTTTGATACATTATTTTCAAGGCTAAAACGCATCAAAAAGGAATTTCAATGAATATCCGTCACTTTCAAACCGTCAGATCGCAATAGCTGCGTCCGACAGACGAAGATACGTCGAAAGCAATTTGGGAATGGGCCGTTTTCATGCATTTCGATTTCCCTCTGAGTTTCTCATGTCACCGCGCGTATCTCCATTTTCCGGGCCATCTTTCATATCATGTTCTGCAGACGATACATCTTCTTGCCTCTCAAGACAATATTTATTCGTGTTGAAAGCTCGTGTGCACTAAGTTCAATGCAACAGAAGTGAGTTCTTTTTCGGTTCCTAAAGCATTATATGCAATGTTTTCAGTTGCCATCGATTAATATAGATTACAGGTACCATCTAGCAGATGAACAACTTTCCAGTTTTATTGGCCACTTCATGTGATTATAATTTTTTTCCTTCATGTACCCCTCATCAGCCACACCCCTCTTGGGGTGTGACTGATCTGATCCTGTGACATCATGCTTCTGGATTCAATCACCATAAAACCATTAACTCTCTTTTGGCTGAGTGAAAAAAGGACTTTCTGTGGGCAATGTGGAACATTTTCATCACTTGCATTATTCAATTCCATTGCTAATATTATTGAATGCCAATTCATGATATTTGTTTTCCTGTGCAAAATGACGAAAAAGTCTTTGCATTTATTTTGTTTAAAATAAAGATAACACATGAACATTATTTAAAGATTTATTCAAGAATAAACGATAGGAAATGTAATAAGCATTTTATCGCAAAATTCAAGTATGATGTCAAAAAGTGACCCGACGTGGCTTGCAAAGGCTAAAATATCACATCAATTCGGTCTAATCATTCCATTAAATCTTGTTCTCGTCAACCTGGATTGAACGTGGGACTTCGGACAGGTGAGGGAACCAAAGTGTGGAGATTCCGATTGCACCTACTGGATACAAGTGCGTTAGTTCAAAGTATTTCACGTGCAATTCAAGTTTAGATGTAGCTAAAACGCGTCAAGTTGATACGCTGAAAATTATCTGTACAAGGATCATCATACAAGGATCCATCAAGAAAACTTTAACACCAAACGTGGCCAGCACGGAATTTTTATTCTCCTCAGGAAATGGAGGACTTTTCACAGGCTGTCTATTTTCACGAAATTCATGAAAACTATTCCATACGCATGCCTGAGAAGATCCACGTTTAGGGTTCCCGAATTTCCCACTGTTGCACTTTCAGCGTGTGCGGTTTTATTACAAATAAAAGAGGTGTGGGCATGAATCGACGTCCTCGCCTAATCAACGAAGATTTTCAAATGAGAAACTAATTAAAATATGCCCCCGGACCACGATGAACCAGAAACGCTTTCTTGAGCTTTCTTTTATCTCTTTTTAAAGTCATCTCTGTTTGCTAAAGGATTATACGAGTTTGACTTCGCACGGAAAGTGGAATCGCAAATGGCACGATCTCGTCTCACGGTGAACTCGTTACCGTATCAGTAAGCACTACTCCACTACTCTACGGTCCAATGTCAGGATGTAGTGGCATGACCACCGCAAGGAGTGAGGGCACACCGGAGAATCAAGGGGTCCCATCGCTTGGGCCACGAGGACCAAAAGAGTAAATAGCCGCCCAAAGTGGCGTGCCCAAGGAGGGGTTTTGGTGGTCATAACCCCCCCCCATAGGATACATTTTACAAGTTCGATTCTCAAAAATTTTTTAATTTGGTCATCAATGCAGGGTGGGTTACCAATTTTTTTTTGTCAACAATTTGAGACTTTCTGGGTATGCTAATGTAGCCGACCGCAGGAGAAAATCGCCTGTTGAGATCGGATTCTAAGCTGAACCCCGGTCGGGTTTAGCCCGAAACCATAGAGTGTAACTAGAGTACTTAGTACTCCAAGGGGTAGGGGAAGGTCGAAATATTACAGAGACATCTGGTGGCTTGTTATCGACAAATGAGCTCTTTGCTCACTGCTCGGCCATGGAGGAGTTGTTGATGTGCGCACGCTAGGTGGAGGATCGACAGCGACATCTATATTGCGACCCTGTCAATGAATATGATTCGAGCTGAGTGTCGCCTCTAGTTACACCCTCTACTCTATCCCGAAACCTTCACCACCGAGCCGAGGCAATACGGTCGATTTCATTAAAAAGTCCGAAAATCCTTCGGTTGGCTTCCCCTTCTGACCTCAGGATTGAGGTCGATCGCGGATTCCATGAATTACATTACTCCAGTGCTTTTGAGGACGAAATATAGTATTCTCCTCTGGAAATTCTAATTCATGGAACCTGAGGAGCACGAGCCTCGAGGGAGCCTTCTAAACCACCTTTGAATCAATAGTCTACGCTTCGAGTCGGTTCTAAAGATAGATCCGGAGATTAGTTTTTCCTTTTCCTTCCTGTTTTTTTTTTTGCCTTGAGGGATTTTCCCCCATTTTTATCCCCTCCTACAGCCGTTATATGATTACATCAAATTTCAGACGTAATAAAAATATCCCCCGGTACTTTCCAAATGGAATTCGTACGGTCTGACCGATGTATGTCACGTGATAAGAACGACCACATTCGACCCGATACGCTTACGAAGGCTTATTTTACGTTGCAGGTCTGATCATGGGCTTCCAATTCCCCAACTACGTGTCGCAAAGGACTCTCCAAAGCTCGTGCATTGCCAACCCCAACAGCGTCTACTTCCACGACTGGGTGAGCGCTTTTTCGTTCCGAAGAAATGGATTCACCCAGAGAACGGATGCGGAGGCAGCTGGCATCAATCACGGTCTCATTAATCCGGTTACCACGAGACCCGAACGGAGAAAACTCCTGTTCCGGCGAAATGCGAAGGGACGACATGGAAGACGACATGCGACGGCATTTCGCGAATCACCCTCCATCTCTCTCCATCATTCCCATCCCCATACGCGAGGGCTAAATGTCATCGCATGAGTATCACTAACAAAAAAGGCAAGAAAGTATGAAAGGGCTCTCTTTCGAAGTTGGTCCTCGTGGGTCTATATGGGGAGGAATTAAACGCTCACGGGAAACGAATGGTTGAGGTTATGAAGCCTCTCGATCAATATCGCAGGAATAATGAATGTCGTTTTTGAGATTCACTATGCTCGCTACTCGGTGTCGATATGAAGGGAAACTAACCTGTCTCGCTGATAGATCATGAAGACGACGCGTTTGTCAACGATCGACGATTGGAATCCGTCTTTTTTTTTTCATTGCGTATTTAAGGAAGAGATCTGCATCGGTAAGGAAAAGGCAAAATAGACTCATCGGATGGCACATGTGACTTTAGCCTCGGGAGAAGTCCAAGCTTTTTTGCAAATGTTCCCAGTGCATTTTCCAACCAGACTGCGTTAGTCAGAAAATTATTTAGGTTACCGACACTCGGCGATTTCAGCAACAACGTAATGACAACCAGCCAAATGCGAACTTTCTACCAGTGAATATCGGAGTAATGATGCAGTGATGTGATGAACGTGCCCTCACGTCGAATATTCCCCTGCTGTTTTCTGGCAGGAGAGCAACGCATTCCGGGGCGTCGTGAATAACTGGCTCTTTTACTGGAACATCACAAATCCCACTCAAGTACTTCGAGGAATTCCACCGAAGGTAAATTGCATCTTTTATTTCGTTTCTCTCGAGCCTAGCAATCGATGGCATTCTTCGAATAAGTGGATTTCATTGCCTTTGCGGCTTCAAATATGGAGTTCCCCTCTCTCCCGAGGGAAATTACGGGGAACGATGCGGCATATGAGACTTTGCCGACCTGAAACTGCCAGCCGCAAAAAAGAGGCCGTATTTCCGAGTCTCATTAGGGCCTCTTATTTCCGCTCGAGCGACCCGTATATGGGGCCATATCACATGTTAGCAGGAGACAGGCAGGTTCGCCGAGACGACATCGAGCACGATGTAGGCCCAGCTCTGTCTCGTACATTTCGCTTTCCCTCGGTGCGTGATCATCATCGATGTGGGAGGGGAAGTCTCTTTTCTCTCCTCCTTCTCCCCCTCCCCCTCCCATCTTTTTCTTTTCTGTGATCGATGGGATTGAGATAGTGATAGATGACCGAGACCTTCACCATCACTCTCTATGATATCTGATATATCTCGGTGCTGAGTGGAGGAATCAAAATCCATGCTTCGTCTTCACCTCTATCATCTGTATCGACTGTAGCTACCCTTCCCCCCTATCGGTACACACTGCAAGAAGATTAATTCATACGGCCTTGCGTTTTTGCAATTCCTTCCTCTTCGAGAGTTTCCTGTCGAATTTTATTGCATTAGTAAAGCGTATCGTGCCGAGAAACGATCACGCAAAGTCTTCTTTGCTCCTCCCAAGCAATCGCGTAGAAGTTTCTCAGAAACCTACCCATTTTCCCGCATCTCTTCTCTGTTTTCCCAGATGAAATTGGTGGGGCCGTACGCGTACGAAGAGATGGAGAAGAAGCAGAACGTGAGATTCAACGGGTACTACGTGACGTACACCCGTTGGCGGACGCAGAAGTTCTTCTTCCAGGGACACGACGAGAACGACACGGTAGGGCAGCCGTTCCAAAACTTTTTATGTTGCGTCCCCTTAGCGGCCATGACTTAGCATTGCCTCCTCTAGCAACCCTGGCTTGGTATTGCGTCTCCCAAGCACACCCTGGCTTAGTATCGAGTCTCAGACCCTAGCTTGGCGTCGCGCCCCCTTTCCTTCCGAGAGAAATACCGGGAAATGCAGCCTACCAAAAATGTTTTCATATCGGATGATTGGAGAAAAATACAGGGTGTCCCATAAGTCCCTTTACTCCTGAACCTTTTCCTTGTAGAATAGGGTAAGAAAATGAAGCTTATGCAAATGTATTTTACATTTATTGTGACATTAAAAAACACTCGTTCGACAATGTAAGGGGGTTTTGGTCACTCATATATTCCGATTCCCCATCTTCACAAATCCATGGATTGCAACAGTTCCAGGATCGGGTCACAGCTAGGAATAGGATGATCGGACACCAAATTTAATGAGAACGATTCTCACATGCCCACATGCTGGGTACACAAATAATCAAATCTGAACCGGACGGTAACGGCGCAAAGCTTATTTTCAACTTCCAAATGGCACCGAATCTTCGCGTCGGTAACATGAGGATGCGGAAGGGAATTTTCGAGCACCTGATGGAGACCTATTTATTTGGAGAAAAGCAGTGAACCAAAACGACACCGAGTATTCGGGTTATGGCTCGAAGAGACTCGCAATCCATTCGTCGTCTCGATTTGGATCGTAGGAGATCGCGGATGGAAATGAACACCAGCTGAAGAATAATTCAGTTTCAAAGCCTGCGCTCGAAGGATTGTTTTTACTTGGTGTTGTGTTCCTGGAGAAAGAGCATAAAAGACCTCGGTCTGGTATTTCAGAGAAAAAGGGGGGAGTGGGTTTGCGTCCTGCTACTCTGCTTAAATCTGCTTTCCTTCAGCGTCTTCACGAGACTGAGAAGGAACGGGAACATTCTTCAGTAATAAAATGAATAATCCATGTAAGACTTAGTTTTTGAAATTGCACATTATAATAAATTTGAAATAAAACTAAAACTCCCATGACCTGTCCATCCCCCCTTTGAGAACCGCTACGGTAGGAAAACAAAAATCCCCGCTTAGTAATGCATGCTGATTTTTTGGACACGAAGAAGGAAACGGTGTGGAGAATGTTCACTTCGAGTCCAATCCGGATTAGTAAATCAGGAAATAATTGACCATCAGGAACAGAGCATGCATGGAAAGTAACATGTTGAGTTGCATCGAATTGTAAAACAATCGAGGAAAGTAATTTACCGGGCTCGCTGCTGTTTGAATACTTATTTCTGAAAACGGTGAAAGCTACTGCTGTTGTTTGTCCCCCCTGGTAAACAACCTCAGATTTTATATTGTATTTAAAAATTTTCAGTGTTTTCCGTCAGCTGGTTTAGCCAAACGAGCACTTGAGAGAGTTCGCCAATAAAATGTGTCCTCGTCCAAGAAGGCTCAGAAATGGATTAACAATGTGATGACCTTGCGCCTGGACGATGGTATTCGCCTGCTCTTTTCATTCAACGATCGCTCTTTCAATTAAATCAGTTCACACTTTCGTCCAGAAAAATCGCTTCGATACTGGTCCGTCTGCCTAAGACAAATGCATGATCACAACCGACGCAATAGACAATTTGGAGCGGAAACGATGAAGGTTTCCCTCTTTCGACGTGGGGGCGAGGCTTTACAAAAATGTTACTTGCAACTTCCAAAATGCTTCTGTGGTGAAGCCAGATGAAGTCAAAATCCGAAATTTTTCCTACAGAAGACAAGACGTAGATGCATGCATCCCGAAAGATACATCACTGCAGCAATGAAAGATTTCCCGAAATATAAATTCAAACGGACGCGTTTTTTTTTAAATATCTTTTTTAGAATTGCTAAAAGTCCGAGGCAGAATGTTTTTCACGAAGTTCCCCCGCCGTTTCTCGGGATTCTGAGATATTTATCATCTCTAACGGCCACTCTTGTCGAGATGACGAACAAAAGAGTTCCGTCATCCGCGTCTTTATGGATTTCCTTGGGAAAAGGTGAAAGGGGCCACTCGTGGTAATGGCCCTCTGGAGATTGAAACACGAGACGGGACGGAATGTTTCATGTCGGGACGGAAGAGGCACATTCCCAAGCATCGCCATCGAGTGTCCGAGCCGAAGACGAACTCTCAGGAGGAGGATCTGCCTCTTCTATCTCGATTCCAAAAGGCGCGGAATATAGAAAAGAATATCATTTTGCATAGACCCGAGTTTTCATCGTCCTTATTCCATGCTGCCAAACGATGACGAGTCGTATGATGCACCTAGAGCTTCGACTATATTGCTGCTCGTGCGGAAGCTAGGGTCTCGAAGCAAGAAGTAAGCTGCAGGGTTTCCATACGAAGAGGGAACCTCTCACGATCGGCGAAGACGGTTGCGAGAATAGACCACACGTGAAAGAAGAGTGCCACTTCCCCATCGTTCCTTCGAACTTCGAGCGAGTGGTCCTCGACGGCAGAGGCCCCCAAAATGCAGTTCTAGAAGTGCTCCTGTCGGCTTGCAAGGGATTTGGGGGGAAACGGTGCCTAGGCGCAACTAATGTGGGAGTGGGACGGCTCTCGAGCGGATTAGACTCCCGTCTTGACGAAGGCAGCCCCCACCCTTCCGGACAGCAAGTTATCGATTTTGTTGACTCGATGGCCCGACAGTTGCTGCTATATAGGATACCACACATTCAAATTCATGCGTTTCCTTTCGACACGTCCCATCCCATCTCGTCCCTTTCGTGGGAGAAATCTCATCAAGCTCCAATAGTTCCGGCGTGTCAGTCTGCGTGCGTTCCTACTTTTGTCAGAAGATAGTTTTAAAAATAACCCTGTGATTTCTGCTAAAAATTGACATCCTGACGAATATTGGCTAGGTATAGTATGGGTCTGTTTTTAGAGAGATTTACTGAAAAACAGACTTTGTATCTGGAACTTTAAATCCACGCAAATATCGGTATCGGACGGTTGGGCGAAATGGAATGAGGGATGGGTCGATCACAACGGCATTCTAATTCATGACAATGATGATTAACCACGGATGACCTTTCATTCCGATTTATATTATGGGCTCTAGAAGTGCTCGATTATGATTATGATTTTACGACTGATGATTGGTCGATTACGATTGCTTACGACTAAGTGACAGTTTTAAGATTACGATTATAATTACTTTTACGATTTAAAAATTATCATCTTGTCATGAACGTGGCAAAATAAATGCGATAAATTATTGAAGTCATCGAGCAAAAAAAAGCCACTTGAACCCATCGGCGCATCCCGCAATGCCACGAGGACTGGGGGTTATGCCGTAAATCTTGGAACATGCGCCGATTGCAATTAGAATAATCGATTCTGATTGGAATTATATTCAACAAGAACTCTGATTACGATTGCGAATAAAGTGAATTGAAAATTTTCAGACAACGAGTACGGTTGTAATGCAGAGAATGGATGTCGGGACAGATGCCTCCCGCTACCAGCCCTTGTCTCCCCTCCTACTCTCTCTTTAATGATCCACTTCACCTATTTCTTCTCTCTCGATTCATGTTGAAAAATAAATCTAATCGATGAATGGATTGCGGCGGTGGAGAATTTAGGGAGCCCTCGTAAATCGTTCGAAGAGATGACGTACACTACCTTCCCTAGAGTGAAGGGTCACCGATGAGCGCAGCCATCGCTCCATATGTAAAAAATTGAGTTGTATTTGGCATTCCGTACGGATGAGAGCGTGAACCCGTCCCGGTCGGTAAAGTTACCAGCATGTCCACAAGTCTTCCTTATTGCTATCGCAACATACACCTTGCTGCATGGCAGGCCAGAAGTATCGTTGGAGCGCGACTGGACTCCCTCGCCAAATGGTATCAAATAGCCACGCCTCGTTATAACGCAATAAGCTCCCTTCGTGCTGCATCTTGCTATTAACTGATGCTCCCAACACCAGACAGGTATTCTATGCCGGTTGCCTGACACTCACACAGTTACTAAGCCCACTCCTCAGTGGCGTTACACTATTATGTCATTATTTGCCGAGTGGGCCTTGACTTTCGACAATATATCGCATATCATGATGTCCATTTTAGGGAAAGGAAACGCATCTCTAGACCGGGCTTGGCTAACTTTTTTTTTCATCCTGATAAAAAATGGAGGTGGTCCACTTTGGTTAAACTTAGCTCGTTTCAATTCTCTCAAGATTTATATGACACATTTTTTAAATCCTTAGTTATGGACGTACAACCCCGCGTACTGGGACGCACGAAGCAAGTACTCGGGCAATCGTCTGCACATGTTGGGAATTCCCAGACTGGCAGAGCTCATAAACCGACGGTCGCAAGTCTTCACTTCCGGGGAAGATTTCACCCTCGGAGGAGACTACAGCCGAATCCATTTCGATTCGTGGATCGAAGCCCGACCCGAACGCCGCCTGGATCTTTTCGCAGCCTCCCAAACAGGTGAAAGCGGATTTTAATCGCTCTGCCGAACTCCCCTCGCGCCGTACACAACTCTTCACTCTCCCTCTCTATTCCCTCGCTTTCCCATCCATCTCGTCTCCTCGGACCGCGAAGGACGGAGTCATTTGGGTGCATCATCTGGAATCATCTAAACTTTAGATTGTTTTTTCTTGGCTGGCGCCGGCTGGTCCCGGAGTTAATCGAGTTTGGAGTGGATTCCTGTCCCCAACGCTGCAGCCTTCTTCCTTATTTATGAATTCCTTTTCTCATCGCTACGAGAAGGATCATATCGGATATTCTAAGAGGATGCATCAGAGTGATTCTTCCATTAATCATGGATTTTCCGCGGTACTTTCTCTTTCGAAACCGAAAACTTTCGCGACCCCATTCCATCGGTACCTTCCATGACTTCCCTCGTCGGCTGTCACTCGAGTCACGTGCGAAATCCAATTCGTGGAATTCGGCGCGATCGTGAGCCGTAGACGGCGAAGTACGGAATCGAGTCTCCTCGCTTTCGCTCGTAGGAAGAAACGAATGAGTCGGATGACCTACTTTCGTGAAGGAGCTCCATACCCCGCCCATTTTTCCAGGGAAAGTAGGAGCAAGAGGGGGAAAAACCCACAGGCGTAATACCAGATGAAGTGTCATTCTCGCAACTCCTTTCTCCACTCCGACGGCAACATTCACCGAAGCCGAAAGTGAAGTGAATGATGGAAGTGTCGTCTATCCCTTCCGTTGCGGCATGCATGATGAGGCCTCGTTTCCACGAGTTCGCTTATTACGAAAAATTTATTTCAACGAGCAAATGGTTTATCCCCGACGACACGATGCATTACGGGCCGGTCGTTTCTAATCGGGTTTCAGCAGTGAGATTCTTTAGTAACTCGGAAGACTCAATTTTCCCTCTTAACATCCCGCCTGGGGACGTCTCTGAGATAATAATAAAAAGTGAAGAGTGACCGGGAGTGCGAGAAAGTACATTATACAGGCTCCAGCCAGGCTCATTTCGGACGGTAAATGAGTTTGGATCCTAGCAATTAACGAGATCGTTTTGTTCCTGCGCACTAGTTATAACTTGAGCTATCACGACGGCAGGTTCTGGAAACATGAATGCATCGACCTGGGGTATCGGTGGTACGAAGGGTTACGCAGAAAAAAGTTCTCGTACCGGTTCTGCAACTTTTTCATTCTTTGAAGCGCAGATGTAATTTCTTGTATTTTGAGTTGGGTCTTGGGAGTACGCGGACTAAATATTTTGCTTCCTGTTTTTTTTTTTTTAAAGAAACATTTTAAAAGAGTTTTTGCTTGTGATGGACGCTTCGACTTACTTCACGAAAGTGAATGAGGAACAAGGAATTTCTCGAACCACCTTAAAAATTCGGAGCTTTAAATATTTTGCGAGTAAGTGCGGAAAAGTGTGCTACGTCCCAGAAATCTTAAAGACGGTCGAGTGAAGTAGACGATTCGAACATGTTTAACAGGGACGACGCAAGGTTAGTGCGCGATCATCGATATGAATTCAGGAGTGGAACCTGACATGAAGTGCCTGAATCCCACCATGAGGAAAATCAAAGTTTTCAGAGTGGTCATAAGGCAAGCATCGACGACGTTCACGATTGAATATTGCGGCCCTGTTTCCGTTCGGTTTCGCACAGCCCTTCTGGAAAATAACGGCATCGGAATCTCGAATGCTTAAACTGCATGACCGAAATTCGATGAGCATTTTTCGATTCCCATTCTACTGCCTCTATCGAATCGTATTGAAATTCTCGCTATCACCAGATGTGTCGGAGCAATACTTCGGGTCGGAAGAGCCGAGCGAGGCCATGAACTTATACCCGACGTTGACCCGACGAGGGAAGTGGAAATTTGGAACGGACAGCTCCGTGTGCTACTCGAAGATCCACCAACTTTCTCCCGACGTTTGCGGTTTGGCCTTCGTCGTCGACGTCGTCCGAGACGGCGGCGCCAGGGACGACGTCTACGCCAAGTTATTTCAACTCGCCAGGGGAATTTTCATCCGGGGAACCGCGTGGAGTCGGGCGAACGACACCGAATCCCAAAGACGACTGCTGCAACTATTGGTTGACTACATTCTGCAAGTCTTGCTGCCTTACAGCGAATCGGCGACAGAGGGACTGCCTCCATTGCTTCAAGTGACGCAACGGGAACTCGCATTGGGACACGAACAGAGTTTCTGCGTCACCTGCGTCGGGCAGTGCAACAGCAGCAGAAGAAGTAAAGAAAACCTGACATGCCCCAATGGGATCCTCTATCGATTCGAGGTCAGAGGAATCCTGGAACACTCGCTCAACGAGGGACAGGCTCTGCAAAACGGCCCCGTCATCAATCTCACGACCTGTCTCCTTGGGAGGAGCTTCCACAACAATCTTAGGCTTGTCGGTCAGTGAGTCTCCTGATCGTATGGTAAGAGACGATAACAATGGGATCATTTAATCCGGTCGAATTCATTTCAGAAATAAACTTTCGGAATTGAATTCAATTGAACACCTATTACGAGTGAATCACTTTTAAAATGAAGAGTGAGACTTAAAATTAAACTAATTTAAACTTAATATAAAATCAGATAGATTGAACGCGTTTCCAGTCAATATTCTGCATGTGCAATCTAAAGATCGTTGAACATATCCCACTGGACGAGAAGCATACTTTGATTCCCCTGTGAAAGCTGGCTGTTGCTCACGGTGAGTACAATGCAATGTAGGGATGGAAACGGAAGGTGAATGGGAGTGGACGAGTTCGGAGGGTTTCACGTGGAGGATCCCCCCGACTGCGACTTTGCGGTGTTGCGGCTCCGTTCCCCATCCCGGTGGGACCCGAAATTTTCATCTCGAGTATCTGGATAGTGGGATCCCCTTTCAAGGAGCCGGAAACTTCTACAGCAATGGAATGAATCTTGCTGCATTCCACATCTCGCAAGGTAGCTAGGACGTCTGTCCGACGTACGCATTCTCTGTGAACCATGTTCCAAGAAGATAACACGTTTCGATTTATGTTCACGCTGAATCACTTCCGAAGTGGTTCTTAGAGATTCATATCATATGTATTTGTATACCTTAGTATTTCCATCGAAACTGCGGGCAGATTTAGCCCTATATTCCTTTCGGAGTCAACGCCATGATGATTTATTATGGAACATGTGTCGAGAATGGCTTTCTGTTGATTTAACAGGGTGGCTCCAGGAGTGGAAAGAGAATCAGAGGGGACTGAGGAACACTCACCATCCAGGGTGGCGGATCTTCCACTCTGATGTCACAGAAGCCTCAGAGATTCCTTCCAGATACAAACTCAACCTGGTAAGAATTTTTCCATGTCTCATTCCGCATTTTTCCTTCGCTCGTGAAAACTAATTTTTCCTAAGTAATTAAAAGAGAATTTTAAAAATGTTTCAGATTGGAGTCGAGCCCATTACTGGTCATATATGGGAGAAACATTCCTCACAGCAATGGCGGATTGTTAACGGAACACAGAGTCAGCCGATTCTGGTCCTTTACAGAGAAGAATATCCATCAGATCTTTTGGCAGCAAATTACTATCATCAGGTGGAATTTTTTTGGCTTATTTCGGCAATCTCAAATTTGTGACGTTTTTAAGTTTCCATCAACTAGTTTCTCATGGAAAAAATTGGTATTTTCCTTTTCATGCATTGAATATATCAAATACAATGAAAGCAAATTAATCTAATCTTGTGATATAAAAGAAATTGTGAACATGACAGGTGTGGGTGCTGCTAGCTGTGGCATGTGGAGGAGTCATTGCATTCAGCTGCCTTGGTGGATGTATCATCATCTTTGGATGCCTGGTTGTCATGTTTCATCGCAATCACCGCATCGCCCCATTGAAGATCTGGGGTCGCACCTTTAGTCTTGGGAGTCGGAGAATGAGACAAGAACCCTGATGCACTCCAAGAGACAAAAACCTCAAAGACTCTTATGACCTGAATAGATTTATACCCATCTAAAAATCATTAGTGAAATATTGCATTCCATAATTGGACATTAGCAATACATATGAACAACCTTTTATTATCTTATCTTCTACACCAGTACTTCTTACTCTATCACCATTCAATTCAAGCACAAGGATTCAAGGGCTTGATTCCTTCATGAACAGCGTGCCAAACTTTATTAGAATGTTATAAATTCAAATATATATTATTGAACTTCAATTGAATGGCTGACATTCCAGTGTATAGATTTTCAGAAATATTAGGCTACATTTTATAAAACTTCTTAAATATAAAAACTTCTGTTAAACAAGAATTATGTATTGAAAACACCCTGATAGTACCATATTATGATGTACCTGCAGAAAATATTTTTTCCATAATTGTGATCATGTACATGAATTTTCTATGTTGAATTTTCAGAGTTTATGACTGAATAAGATTCCTGCATGCTGAGAATACGCAGATTGAATGAAATGATATTTTCAGACTTGAAAAGTCTTTTTCATTACTCTTTCAGGCCTCTAGCAATGCAAATTCCTATTTTGAGCAAAGGAGGACTTCCCATCTTTTATCCTTTCATGTTCATTTTTCACATATCAGAACTCTGTAGACCAGCCATTATCAATGGAAGATTTCAAAAGCTATGGTGGGGGGCTATTTATATCACTGTATATGGTATCTTGAAAAAAGGTCGCATCTACATTAGACAGTATTAGTGTCAGAATTTCTGCTCAGAAATGAGTCCTTACTGAATTCAAAATAAGTAGATTCCTTCACAATCCAGTTAATTCCAGCTTTTCTCAGTCAGAAGTTCTATGCCTTTTTAAGCTATTAATTCAACCTACTGATCTTTGCCTGACTAGATAATAATGCACCATCTTCCACCAGTATAGACATCTTTGGGCAGAATTCTTTCATACATATAACAAATACTTCTTTTTAGATTATTTCTACATGCATTGAAAGCAAAATGACATTCTCCATTAAGGGGACCGACCAAACTTGAAGGAATTCTGACACATGTTGATTTTCAGCATTGTATAAGCATGAAAGAGTTTCTCATTCTAAGCAATGAAGTAATGGGACTTCAGGAAATACCAAGATACCCTCAGCTTTAGAATCCACTGAAGAGTGTTGGCACAGGGTTGGACTACTGGCTATGAAGACACCAGAAAACTTCAGACAAGGAGAGCATGTCAGCAGAACATGATTTAGCCTGCTGAGCCTCCACATGCGATGCATTATATAAAAATCCCTTTCTAAAGTTGACTCATAATAAGCACACATGGCCAAGTTTTATTTCTGTTCCAGGTCTTTGAGATTTTCATGCATTCTAGAAGTGTTCTTTCAGGCCATTTGCACTCCTCTATACTGCAGGCACGTAGCATTCCATATCTTACATATTATGATTCAATGATGAAAAAAGTCATATTTTTCCATACTGAATCTATTTGCACACCCTTCAAAGATGCAAGTATTGCACTACAATCAATCACATGATTTCACCTTGAACTATTATCCAAATCATACCACAGCTCATCCAAAGTCTGTGATTTGAAAGAGCAATGGAAGACATGTGAGAATGCAGAAAGGAAGAATGGTGTGGCATCAGACACAGAGACATCTCCCCCAACCTCCTGGGAGAGGCTAGTAACACCTTTGTCAGCAATCCCACAGGGAACAATATGGTCAAACCAGCTGAGGTCTGTGTTGCAGTTCAGGCCAATCCCATGTGATGTCACCCAACGACTCATTCGAATCCCTGGAAGATACCAGTAGTATATGACATTCAGCGTATTTGATAGGATTTTACAACTATTTTCTATGTTATATCTATATTAAGATTTCTCACTGCTGAACATCACAACCTGTTTAATTTTCTTCCAAAATAAAGTTTCTTTACTGGAATTCAATTTTTTCATTCAAAGCAAGTGATTTTCATTTCATCACTTTCATCAGACTGAATGCATTTGATGCTTAACTGAGTCTTAGAACTTAAAAAAAAAGGCACTCAATCCATTCAGTCATTCATGCTTCTTTTATTCAATTACTCACTAACCCCTTCACCAGCAGACCAAGAAAATTCTTGGGCTGACTTCCTTTGGTGAAGAGACTTCACACAAGGTCACTCACTGATGAAGAGACATAAGTAACTCAGGCTTAACATAAAACCATACAAATATTCTCTCACCAATGGCAGCAATCTTCTTGTTCTGTACCCAAACTCCAGTATATGGGGAGGTTGAGGCATAGATGTCAAGCTGGTGACAAAGCTCAATTATAGTCTTCTCCAGTTGGCACACATACCACTTGACACTGGGGGTCCAAACTTGGAGATTTAGAACTGGATAAGCTACCAGTTGACCAGGGCCATGGAAGGTGATGAGGCCGCCTCGAGATGTTCGATAAAACTCAGCTCCCATCTCTTTCAGTCTCATCTCTTCACTTGGAGGATACAGCGAACTGCGTATACCAACTGTGTACACTACAAGGGGATAGGTACATGGCTTTGGAATCATATGGCAATAAGATAAGTTCAGTTCTTTGAAAATAGACTTCAGGCATATATGGTAAGAATATGCAAGGCATTCACACTTCTCCATTAAAAAACTTTTATTCTATGAGGGCACAGGAAAGTAGATGTTAGCATGACTGCCTTTGATCATGTATGTAAAAATTGAATCCATCTCCACAGAATTGCATCAGACCTAATTTCTCACATTTGTGTGCTTGACTGAACCTTGAACATCTATTTTAAGGTGAAGCAAATAGTTTCTTGGCCTAATAAAAGCTTTACCACTCAAGAGCATTATTCATATAACTGAGGAATAGAAGCAAGAACAACATTTTTAAAGCCACCTTATACATCACGCTTCAATTTAGCCTGTACATGGCATTATCGTGAACTAGGCTATCAGCTGGAATCAATCTGGTTCCAGATTGAATATTAAGAAATATTCACTTTTCCACCTGAGAGTTAAGATTTTTAACCCCTTGTTGCAGCAGTAAATATTCTTCAATAATCATTCTTCTACTTGAAAGAAAGGTAAATTATTGTCTGGCTGAAAATGTTTGAGATTGTATATTGGCCCTTTACCACACTTGCGATGGTAACGTAATTTCCTAAGTTTCCTTAAGTGTTAAACTTAAGCCTTGAAAAACATTATTCTTCACAAGGCACAATATGAAAAATTAAATCAAATTATCATGAATCAACCACCAACTGACTGATGCTGAAAACTTTAGGTTCCTCATGGATTCTTGAAGAGTTCCTAGATTGTGCTTACCCTTTCCATGGTACAATTGGAGCCTACTTCATTTTCCCTCTTCCTTCCTTTCTTTTGTGCATAACAGGAGTCCTGACAGCAATGAAAGATCATTGGAATGAAAATATGGAGTGGGTTTCTGGATAGAGTGCAACTGACATGCTTACAAACATTGAGTCAATGTTCATAAAGCCATGTGTCCATGAATTTAGGTACTTGGAGGGTCACTCATTCAAGTCAAGTCTTCCTATATCCTGTTACTGGGATTAGGTAAAGCCTACACCTCATCACAAGGGCATGGTTATTAATTCTAAGGTATAACCAACTCACAAGTTGTTAGAGGTCGGCCATGTGACACTATCAAAGCCTTAGTGATTGGTATCACAAGAGTCAAGTGACCCTCTTGTGAAAATGGTTATTTCAGACAATGTAACTTTAGATGCTTCAAAAAAAAAAGAAGAAACATGCAGGCTAACCTGGATTGTGCTCCACAAGGAGAACAGTGTTGAACTTCTCTGTGTTGGGAACTCTGCTTCTCTCTGAGATTTGGGCTTTGACCACTCTCTCCATGAGTTTCATGGCTTTACGGTACGGAAGTTTGCCCAAGTTCACACAACGGATCAAATGAGTTCCAGACATTTTTCTGTCAACGTCTAACTGTTAGGTCATGATCTAGGGTCTAAACAATATGCTTTCCATCCTCTCACTTCGTCTGGGATTTTTTACCCAATTGTTGCATTCCAGCCACATCCGGATGTTGAATCAACTTCAGTTTCTTCTCTCCCTGCCTCAACATGAACTCGATTCTCATAGTATCGCGGGTAGGGGTATCCATGTTTCGTCGAAACTCCGTCCGAACTGTCTCACGAAATCCAGGTTTGCCTTGTGACGCCCTGAGACACTTTTTGTAAAGACTTAAAACTTGCTTCTGCAATAAACTTCGACGGCTCATGTCCTTGGATGTTGATTAGATGGAACGTCGCTACGAGGAATCATCGTCCAAGAGTACACAGGGAGACCATGCCTGACAAGCAGACCGCCATTATGATACTTGGATGCCGGTATAATAGCAACAGGAAAATTCGGTTTCGATCGGGCCGCAATCTGGTCATATTCGGTTTTACTATGGTTCCCTCTTGCAAACCGCGGGATCCGAAGGGAGTGACGTATATTTATTAATGGCGACCTACAGACGACAGCTCGAGTTGCCTCTAACGTTACTCGCCAGTTCCGCCAAGTAGTGATCTCCCATGGTTAGGCATAGCCTCAAGCTCCAATCTGTGTCGCAGGTCTGGGAGAAACTGGAGCAATGAAGCTACTGAACGAGAAGAACCTGGCTGCTTTTGCTATTTCTCCACATGCCTCGGACAAGGAAGGCTTTATGTGGAAGAGGGGTCAAGTGAACAAGAGTTTTCAGAAGAGATGGTTTGTTCTCAAAGGGAATCTATTATTTTATTTCGAAAAGAAAGGAGATAGAGAACCTGCAGGAGTTGTCATTCTCGAGGGATGCACAGTCGGTGAGCTTTTCGTTCTGGAAATTAGTATGATGGCTCTCATGTGAGAGGATTCTTGAATTGAGGACCCAGGGCTGTATTCTATTATGTTAAGTGCGATTTTCTTCTTAGCAAGGTTCTTAGGTGGTATAGTCTATTCGGCCTCAAAAGACACTTGTGGCTTCGATCTGACAGGTGAAGTCTTGGTTATTAAATATCAATTATGCTCCTCATGTGAGACAGGTTGAATGGAGGGATTTTCCTTGAAAATCAGGGTTGCAACTTACTTTCGTTCAATCGGGTGAAGGGGGATTCCAAAGGATCTCTCAGCTGACTGAAAGGTGCTGTCCTTTATCTGACAACACTGAAACATGTCATAAACCTTTAGCTCCCCAATGACCTGCCTGAGGCCAGGTATACACATGTCTCTTTGACTCCTTACCTCTCACCGTCCCATCAATCAAATCTTTTGTCCTCAACTAAGTGTGTCTTTTGCTGCCAAAGAGACTATATCTGCCTTAATCAAATGCGAGGCCGAGGTTGAGCAATTTGCTTTAACTAAGTTTAAGATTTTAATAGAATACAGCCCCCAGTCCATGTTAGAGACATTGCCACAATCTCTGCATGATACAGGAAAACCTCGTTAATTCAATATCAGATAGTTCAAAGTCATTTACGTTCCCCGTCTGAGAAGATAGTGATTTATATGCTTTTACAGTTAACTCAAAATATGGATACTATGAAATTCAAAGGCATTTTCTGGCCCCAAGAGCTATAAACTCAGGAACGTGTTCGTTTACTTCGAAGGGCACTTTTCCCTACGACCTGCAGATGACCTGTCTCAAACCTTGTACTCTAAATAGCTGTAAAGCCAGCTAATTGCCTTGGAAACTTTATTTTTCTATTCAGAAGAATTCTAAATATAGACTAATGTCCCCTTTCACTAAATCTCCCCCTCTATTCTTACCTATCTCATGCACACCTTGTATGTCCTTCAGTCAAAAAACTTATAATTGCAGCAGTACTGTCTCTCTCTCTCTCTCTCTCTGTGTTATATGTAAAATGGGGGTGAATGTGCCATGGCAAACAAGAGGAAGTACAAGGAGTTAAGTATTTCACAGAAGTTGAAAGTTATATGTGAAGTGGACAAGAAAGTAAAATCGGAAGACTGATATCGCAAAAGAATTCAGCATACCACTTTCAACTCTATCCGCATTCCTTAAAAATCATGGCACCTTTGAGAAGCTGACAGAAGGTGGCCATAAACCAACAAAAGGAAGAGAATACGTGGCACAAAACATGTGGATTTAGTACAGTATTACAAAATGTCAATAGCCAAACTGGATAATTCAGACCCGCTTATTTCGGAGTCTATATTTTTTTATCCCCTGGATTTTAAATTAATGAGGTTTTCCTGTAGTGTTCTCTTGATAGTAATCCCTGATGAGAACTGATAGTCACATTTTTTATCCATGGGAAAAGAACCTACATTTTTTCATCATAATACATGGCCTGGAACATAGTCAGGAAACAGCAAGTTTTCATGTGTGCACCTATCATACATTCATATTAACATAAGGTCATTAAAAGGTTTTACAATATTGCTGCATCAAAATTGTGTCAAAGTCAATGACATTCAGTATCCAAACTCACAAGTTTCAAACAAATATCGTGAAGTGAAACTCCTAAACTACCTGCTCTATTATTCTATAAAAAGTGCACCCTCACTCTTTAAGGGGAGAGGGTGTGTCTGTGCCAAAATATATTGGTGAAAGTCCACAACTGGAAAGGGCATAAGAAATTATATATGGAACATGGAATTTACATCCATGAGAAAGTACAGGAATGGCATTACATGAGGATTTACTGTCTTAGGGTATGAGAGGTAGCAATGCATGAAACACAACTTGGCCCACAAAGGCTCCATCTGTGAGAACTTGCTGCTTATAGGTGATGCTCTGGGCCATGTCTTGGAGGAAAAAAACAAAGGCACTTTTCTCAAGTATAGATAATGTGCCCATCAATCTCCATCAATGATTGCTATCAAGTGAATGGATATTGGGTGGAGGCTGCAATGGTGATGGTGTCTCTAACATGGACTGGATACCTAGGTTAGGAATCCTCTTGCCTAATCATTTCTGACTTTCCCAATGAAATTCCAGCCCTTGGCTGGAATTCATTTCATTCATTTGTACTTTCATCATATTTGTTATATATTGATCCTTGCAGAACTGTGTGATGATGATGGCGACCCCTTCACATTCAAAGTTTCCTTCCATGGGACTAGCACTCGATCGTATTACTTCCGAGCTGAGAGCAACGATTGCATGGAGGAGTGGATGAAAGCCATGGCATGTGCTAGCTATAATTACATGAAGCTTATGGTCGCTGAGCTCCAGCAACAAGTGGAGCAACTTGAAGGTTTAATTTCTTTTATGCTATTTAGTCTAGGCTTTAATTTCTAGGCCTATGTAGATTAGACCATGCACATTTTTATTTTTTTTTTTCTACCTTGTTGGCTTTGCCTGACTGGAGGCTTCAAGGTCATGCTACAAAAAGAGAATAATTTTTCTGTCTCTGCCAGTACCAGTGTAAAAATGATCAAGAATGGAATACTTTTTGAAATTTTAAAATAGCTTGGTGCTTGACTGATATTTTAAACGATTATTGAAATTAATATGCCTCATGGAAGAGGATTTCATTGCTGCCAGTTTATTCCACTAGTAAATCTGTTTACTTTGGTGAATATTCTTTTCGATTCTTAGTTTCAGCAGTTGAGCATGCAAATCATACCTTGATCAACCTGCTGGAAGACATGCAGATGACAGAAGCACCATCATCGTCCTCCTCATCCACCAAAGAAAAGATGACATCGCACCCCCGTCCTCGCTACAACCCATTTAACTGGGAGGGGACCAAGATAGGACTTTCACGTTTTGCCTTCCTGACGGGAGGGCCGAGCGGTGTGACGAAATTCTCCTTCCCCGGTCACCTCTGTCGACCCTTCTTGGACATCCATCGGCACTTTGGAGTCATGATTTCTGAGTGTGCTGGTGCCAGAGGGGGATCGGTGCAGATGGATCTCCTCGATGTGAACCTCATCAATCTGTGATACAGCCTATGGTTGTGGGTGCTGTCTCTCATGATTGAATGCATGACAAATTCTGGATGGCTGCATCGTTCTTTCAGAATTTTTGTAGCCGTGCTTTCATATTCAGTAAATGCTCAAGCCTTAACCATCAGATTTTCTGCAGATTAAGGACAATCAACCAGTCTTCATATAAAGGTTCATCGTTTTAATTTCCTTTGCATATCAATCTTATTTATGTCTGTGTTCAGGAAGTACTAGTTTGTGTGGAATCCATTGATAGTCTTAGTACTGCAAGGAATCTACACATTTAAACTAGCTGTATATCCTTGATCTCACAGTTGTCCTCTTTTTGTCAGCTTGGCTTAGATGGGCATTGACCTCACTCTCTTTTCATTTCTTGGAAGTGGCATCACCATTTCAGGCAGGAGCAATGGATCAAGTTATTAGTGAAAATTCCTCACACAATTTTGACAGGATAATAATGAGAGACAAGAATTTATTTCGAAATTCATGTTTCATTACCAAGTCTTCATGACTTTGTGTTATGGTAACGATATTATTCTTGCCTAGGGACATCAACAAATCAATTGCCCCCTACCTTATTTAGAAAGAGTGGGTGGGACAAAAGGTTGGTTTTGCTTCCACAATAATTCATGTATGCTTCCTTTTACATGAAAGAGAACAGATCCTAAAATTATTTACAGGCTTGCATAGCACCTCCCTTTACCTGCTTGTTGACCAAAGTCTGGCTGACTGACAGTGTAATGAAAACGTTCATTCTCTGTGGCCCCCCCCCCCCTCCCATCCCATTCAAGAAGTTTGGTTCGCCAGTGTCCTTTCATATCTATTTATGAGTTGTGCACAATTTTGCTCTTTCACCATGTCCTTTCATTATCACTTCAGGGTTTATTTCCATGTACAATCTCTTGCAGTCACATTCCACGTTGCTTCTTGCATGTTCTGCCTTTCTTTTCTGTTGTGATTTCTAGTCAGAGGACATTGCCTCTGGGATGTGCCAATATGAAGCTTGATTCTGTGCTTTCAGCATAAATAAAGGCATTGAGTATATGTTTGATTTGGTTCATCCATTTATATACACTTTCAAGTTCCTTTTTTGTCGCATACCCACCTTGTCAGTGGGTAAGTGCCTTCAAAGGGGATCAAGTTCCTCAAGAAAACCTTAGGGTAAGTGAGACAAATTTCAACCGTTCGAGAGGAAAACGCCATGCCCTGTCCATTCACTCTTTCAGACTGGACTTTGGTGTAATTAGGTTGAAAAAAGCTGATTGGATTTCTTGTTACCCTGAATTATTTGATCTAGGAAGCTGGACTTCATAGGAGTATCGGAATTTGTCTCCCTTACCTACCTTCCCTCTGAGAAAGTCTGAGTTAGGGCGAAGGTAGACTTCCTGCATGGAGGATTCCAAGATGGACAAATCATCTAAATCCGTCCAAGGTTTATTTCGATGTGAACACATTTCAGTTTTGAACGTCAAAGGCGAGGATGATGAGGGAGAAGGGTGAGTTGGAAGGGCTTGGCAGCGTAGACCCGGATCATGAATCCAGCCTCACAATCCGGCATGAACGTGGCCGGGACGATGACGTAATGCCCCGGTTTCAACTCGAGCCGCCGGTAGATCTCCCGGTAGTTGATGAATGCCCCGTAGGATCCCGTCTCGTAGTGATACTGGAAGTAGTCCTCCGATATGCGGCGCCCAGGCTCCTCCGTCTGCGTGGCATACGACGGCATCCACGTGATCAACGGGTGGCAATCGAGTCCTGTCGTAGCCTATGTAGTAGGGTGACCAGACGTCCCGGTTTGGAAACTCCCGGTTTTGAGGGAAGCAAAGAACCAATACGATGAACTAAAATCCACTGACGTTTCCGGGGGAACGCGAGGATGTATAGGATGGCAGTCGATAAATCTTAAGGATTGCATTTTTCTTTCCATTCTGGTGTCCCGGTTTTTCGCATCGAAGGGACTAACATTTTGGGTGGATTTTTGAACAACACTATCTGATAATGCAGCTTTATTTACCGGATTTATAATGCATTTTCTCTTAAATAAAGCTGCATCATCGGATAATGCTCTGTTCAAAAATAATCCTGCTCTATTGGATGATACAGCTTTATAAAGTGGAGCATTATTTTTTCGATTTTTGAACCGGCCAGATAATGCTGCATTTGACAATGCTCTATTATAATAATCCTCGATTATTTTCAACACGACACGAATCGTTACATGAAACGCAATTCGCCATTATTTCACATTTTATTTCTTCGTGAACGACCCTGCACGACGACGAGGAGTAGTGGAGGGCTCTATCTGGGACAGCCAATCAAGGGAAGAGATTTCGCGCCGGAAGCGATGGTAAAACTTTTCCAAGTTTCTCTGTTTCCAACATGACGTCTTTTGTTTTTAAAGACTGTTGGAACTTGAAGAACATCTTAACTATACTTCCCAGGTCTGCGTATGTCATCCGATTTTTTGTCGAATTTCTATTTCTATTTCTATGTATTGAAGACCTGAAAAACAAATCTTCGGTGAAAAAATACGTCAAGGGGTTAACACGAGGGGATACGATTGCACACGATGCAAGCCGTGAAGCCCTTCTATTGCGACTGATGAAAATAATCCAACATTAACGAAGAAAGAGGACCTCTGGACCTACTCTATTACAATCACGAACCGATGTCTAAATAAAATGGTGCATTATGGAAAATGCTCGGTTCAAAAACCGCTTCTTGATAATAGAGCATTTTCCTGGAAATAAAGCTGCATTATCGGATAGTGCTCTGTTCAAAAATCCACGATATGTTGACGATGTCGAGAGAATGTCGATGCCGACGATCCGATGCACGGTCAACATCGACGCAATGTCAAAAATAAAAATACGACAAGCGACGAATCGCCGACACAGGGTGTTACCTCGTGCGTGCAACTGGCACGCGTCCCCGGTACTTTCGGAACGGTAATCGATATTTTCTCCACAGACGGCACCGAGGAAGGTATTCGAATTCCAGGATGCATTCGACTGTAGAGGCAACCCAACCCGATGAGATCCAGGGTGATCCTAGCCCGGGGAACGGAGAGAACGAAGTTCACGCGTTCGTGTGACTCCACGAGACGTCCCTTTCACCGTAGATAAATATCCCGAATCCGATTCTACGATTCGCATGGAAAGATCCATGTAGCGACCGGCAGCCATCTATTCTTTGGCTGCGATCGCTCTGCTTTCTCCGCGAGACCGGAACGTCCTTATCTAATCTCGGCAGAGAGTCTACGTTGAGATCGGAGAAGGGGTTCGGGTCGACGCCGACGATTCACGGAATACTTCGGTGATGAAATGGCGCCTTCGCATTCGTCTAGGTGTGCCATTCGATCGGTGCACGCGCAATGCACGTCGAGAAATCGAGACCCGTCTCGTTTCGACGCCGAGGCGATGTCGATTCCATGCGGCGATCGACGTTTTTCGACGTCGTGGACGTCGAGACTTCGATGCTGTCACAAAGTTGCATCGATATCGATGTGCAGACCGGGACGGAGCCAAAAATTGGAACGGGAAAGCAGAGTCGGAACACCGGTGAAGGTGTCGAGTGAACGAGTTCCAAAGTACAAAGTATTCCTTCGAAGAAGAAGCTCGCGAGTTCCCTATGTTCTCGAATGTGACATTTCTGTGGCTCGAGACACTTTTCTCTCGACCGTTTCGTGTCGTCGACGTGGATACGGTCGGGAAAACGCGATCGGGAGAAGTGGATTCGGTGAGACAGGTGGAAGTCGCAGATTCGTGCCGTCGATGGAATGCCCCGTCGAGAACGTGGCAGTCGCCAGCTCTCTCCCCCTGGGGCGAGGAACGGGAACAAGGGAGAAAAGAAAGAGGGGAAGAAGGAAAGAGAAAGAAGGGAGAAAAGAAAGAGGGGAAGAAGGAAAGAGAAAGAAGGGAGAAAAAAAAAAAAAAATGTGCATGGTCTAATCTACATAGGCCTAGAAATTAAAGCCTAGACTAAATAGCATAAAAGAAATTAAACCTTCAAGTTGCTCCACTTGTTGCTGGAGCTCAGCGACAGAAAGAGGGGAAGAAGGAAAGAGAAAGAAGGGAGAAAAGAAAGAGGGGAAGAAGGAAAGAGAAAGAAGGGAGAAAAGAAAGAGGGGAAGAAGGAAAGAGAAAGAAGGGAGAAAAGAAAGAGGGGAAGGACGGCCACAGGACGTCTCTATGCGCGAACCGATTTTATTTGGAAGTTGCTCGTTCCGCCGTAGACGCGAAGGATGTAGCCCGAATCGCACCCGGGACGATAAGTGGACGGCACGACGGTGTACCTCCCCGGCTCGAGTTCCATCCTCGCGTTCACCTCCCGGTGGTTGACGTACGGCGTCGCGGATGCGATCGGCGAGTGGCGACGGAAATGCCCGACCCCCAGCCTTCCTCCCGACGGGTTCTAAAGGGGGGGGATGGGATGGGAGACGCGGAAGGCCGCGTGGGTCGCGATGCCTCGCCGCCGGACTCACCTCGTAGACCATGAAGCCGATCTGGAGCATCTTCACGCCCAGGCTCCGCTGCTGGCGTCGGTATTCCTGCATCAGCGATACGAGCACGCTGCATTCTCCGTTCGGATCGTAGTCGTCTGAAACGGGAAAAAATGTCACCTCGCGATGCGGTACGATCTTAACGATGCGACTCGTCGGACGATATGCGGTACGCACCGGGCTCCGTTATCGTGAGCAGATACTGCGGATTCGTGGCGAATCTGACGAGGTCGTTGCGAGAACCGCCGGCGTTGTCGCCTTTCCGCCACGCCCCGTGGATCGCCTTCACCTGATGCACCGCAATCGCGAAGAGTCCACGACTGAGTCTTTTTCATCGTTTGCGCACGGAAGCGAGAACATCCTCCGGACGACCGTGGGATCGATTCGAGTTCTACCGTCGACCCAATTTTTACGATATCGAAAAGGAAAAAAAACGAGGCGGATGCAACGGGACATTTACCCAGCCCGCTGCGTCGATTTTCGTGCCTTCAGACGGCTGGACGGCCGCTTCCACGAGCAAGCGTGCATTTATTACCGCCCGGGTTCTTCCATGATTCACGACCGATCGATCGCGGTGTGGTGGCGACAAAAGTTCCAGTCCGACCGAACACGAACGATGGGCAAAAAGAAACAACGTGTGGGAGAGTTTCACCGGAATCGCCGCGAGGAACGAACGGCAGAGGAGAAAAGAATCTCTTTCACGGAAGCACTCGCGGGGCATCCGGGGGGCATCCGGGGGGCATCTAGGGGGCATCCCAAGCCAAGCGGCGAGTCGGCAAATCCCCCGACTCGTTGCATTTTCATCACCTCGTCCGTGCATCGTGAAATTAATCACAAACGGTTTCGTGCAGGGATCGTTTCTCATCCTTCTCATGCACTCGGTTTCTTCATCTCGGTGTTTCCCATGCGAGGAAATAAAGCACGCCTAGTTCTTCCTGCTTATCGTTCGCGTTCGCTCTTCGAGCCGTGTCGTCACTGCACCGCGATGTTTCGACCGCAAATCGTGGAACACGCCGCAGACGATAGCTGCGAGACGAGAGGGTATGGAAGGGGGGGGGGGGGGGGGGGGGGGGGGGGGGGGGCGGTGGGGGGGGGGGGGGGGGGGGTGGTTCCGACCGACCTGTCCGATGCGATCGACGATTCCGTCGGAGTCGAAATCCGGTCCCATGGTGCACATGGAAACCTCCTCGAACTCGAGGCAGAAGTCCTCGTAGGTAATCCAGAATTCCCCGTCCGCTTGGTGCTGCAGGTCCAACTTCCGCTTCGTGGATTCGTCCACGTACCGCCAGTTCTCGTCCCTGTCGCGAACGGAACGGATTCATCCCCGTTCGGAGCGGCGAACGCCGAGAGAGAAATCCCTCGCCTCTGAAGCGTCCGGAGGCCGTCGTCCCCCGATCAGATGGCCCGTACGGTTTTTTTATATATATATATATTTTTTTTATAACCCTCTGAGGTATCCGATTAGGAACCGGTTTCCTTTCCCGATTTAGTATGTTGGATTCGTGCGTGACTCGATACGTCCTGGAAATGGAAATCGCAACCGAGCGTCACGGGCTAAAAAATACGATCGTGCGATCCTTACTTGCTCGAGCTTCGCGATGTTGCAACGAGCCCTCGACTGCTTCCATATAAAACTCTCTCTCGATTCGATAAACGTTATTGCATTCTTCGCATCCCCATATTGCTTTCTCGCGTCTCACGCCTGAAAAACTGGACCACGTGAAACATTCTCAGGTCTCCACGTACGTTGTCGTTGGGTCTTCCCGATCCTCGGGATCATCATCGTTTCTTCACTTTCAGTTCGCCCTGCTTGCCTATATCCCTTCAACGGCAGACCGATCGTTTTCGAGATACGACTACACGTAATGAAACCCGACCGAAATGCGATGTTTTTTTCTTCCCGTCGCGAGAGACGACGTTTCGACGTGGCTCGAAATGCGAAGCACCGAAGTCGGTATGGTCCCCTCGAGTCGACGACGGCTCCGATCCCCCGACGCCTTTTGATGCACTTCGCAAAACCGCTTCGCTTCTCGTCCGCTCCATTCCGCGATCGAACGCGAGATAAAACGTAAACGTGAGAGTGACTTTACCCGTCGCACCAGGGACCCTTCCACTCGGCGGAGTTGGCCCAGGGGTTGCGGACCCGGACGAGGTTCACGTGTCCGAGGCGGGAGGCGTTGATCTTGGCGATCCCCGTCACCGTGTACGCGTGACCGCCGACCAACCCCATCGCGTCTGCCTTCGTCGCCTGCGTCCAATCGCCCTGAGAGCGAGAAGCTCACGTTCGTGACTGGTCTCCGTCTCGAGACTCCAAAGGGAGGAGGAGGGGGGGAAGAGGGGAGGAGGGAAAGGAGGAGGAGAAGGAGGAGGGCATACCTTTCGGGAGCAGGTGATGAAGGCGCCCGAGATGGCGGACTTGTAGAGACGTTTGAAGAGATTCGCTCTCTGGTCCAGACTGGATTCGGAGAGTTGATAACATTCGGCTAAACCTCCGGTGAGATCGACGAGGGCATCCATGGCCTGGCCCCCCTCGATCGCCTCGTAACATCCATGGATTCTACACGGAACACGAAGTTGGGTTCGAGTCCATCTCGACGATGGGAAGGGTGGGGGGGAGAGATGTGCTCACTTGGCATAGGCTTTCTCCACGAGGGGGATCCAGAACTCGTTTTTGTCCGTGCATCGGGCAAATATGAGCTTCCCGTGGAGGGTGGGGAGTCGATCGTCGATGTACACCGTCACCCATTGACCGAACTGCCAGAATCTCACGTACAGCGCGCCCTTGTAATTAGGACCGGTCAGGTCCTGGTCCGGCGGAATCACCTTCGAAATCGCCCCAAAACGTACGGAATGAAAGAACGAAAAAAAAAAGAGGACCGGAACCTTCCTCTGTTCCCTTTTCCCTCTCGGACGGAAGAGGAACTCCGGGCTCCGTGGGTCGGGGTCGGGTCGGGGTCGGGGTCGGGTCGGGGTCGGGGTTGGGGTCGGGGTCGGGGTCGGGGTCGGGTCGGGGTCGGTCCGAGAGGAAGGAACTCCGGGCTCCGTGGGTCGGGGTCCGTCCTTACCCTGTAGACGAGAGCCTCCTCCCTCGCCAGGGCCGCACAGGAAGACAAGAACCAACAATCTCCCAGATTCCCCTGGACGATGTCCGTCCGACTCACTCCGGCCACGAACAGTCGAGGGCTCGGGGTCAACTCCTAAGCGAAACGTGCCGTGAGAGGAATCTCTTCGCCGACGTCCGTCCGCTTTCCAAAATTCATCCGAACCGAATCGAACGCCGATAAAACGAAAAAAAAAGAAGCCAGACGAGCGTCGCATCTCGTCGCGACGGTTTTCAAAGGAAAACGAACGTTTCGAGAAGTCGGACGACGATCGGCAACGTGAGGTTCGAACGTTCAAATTCCTCAACGAAATGGTATTCGACCCAGTCTCATTTACGACGGCGTTTCCACCGAAATGGCTTCGAGTTCGTACGGCACCTTCCGCTCCCACTCGGTTGCATTTTGCGACTTCGCCTCGTTCGCATTCGTCGAGACCCATACAAAACGTTACCCCAAACGTGCGTCCAAATTTCACCGCTTTTCCCCCTAATCTTTACTCGAAGGGTCTTCTGACAGGTCGAAAGAGGGGAGAAACCCGGTTTTTTTAAATCTCATTTTCACCGTCCCAATTTTCCCTCGGGTAAAAATCAGTTGGAAGGGGAAGCGAAGGGGACGGAAGTCCGATGACGTCGGGGCCCACCGAACGGGTCGCATCTGTCGATCGCAAACGCGTCGATCGGCCATCCTTGTACGGCATTTAAATGCCCCCGTGTTGCTTCGCGGCCGATATTTAACTGCGGGTATTTAACTGCGGGTATTTAAGTGCGAGGTGCAAACAAACGCAAGCTCTCGGGGAAGAATTAATTCCTCATAAACTATTGATGGTAAAACGATGAAATGAAACCGTATTTACAAGAGCGATTCCACGAGGCGCTCTGGCAATACATTTAGCGGTGAGTTTACTTACCTTTCGACCGATAAAGGTTAAAGAAATGCGAAGGCGTCGAAAAGGAAGAGGGAAGACGCTGCCGAGTCGGAGCGGACGATCCGCCGCGAACGGGAAAGATGCCGACCGAGTCGAAAAGCGAGGAAGGAAACCGCACGACTCGACGTAGTCGATGGCATCCACGACAGACCCCAGTAGCACATCGCGTTTAACCTTCGTCGTACCGTATTTAAATCCAAGCCGTAGGGGCCGGCGGACCGATTTCATCTAGGACGTTTAAATAACGTTACGCCGACTTTCGAATTCCCGAATATACGAGATAGAATATATTTTACATGTAGAATATGGAGGAAGGAATGGAGGCGACGCCGAAACTCCCGGGGGCCACGAGTTCCCATCGGTCCGATGGCCCCTATATTTAAACGGGAACTCCGGTTTCCTTCGGTCCGATGAAGGTTAATCGACGTCGATCGGATGCGGATTGAACGTCCTGACGTTCGACCGACACTCGATCGAGGTTCTTTCGACATTCTTCTCGTTTTCGAGCAGGATTTTCCCACAAAATTAAACGACTCGTTTCGCTTCGTAAAATGTCACGTATGAAAATAGTGCTCGAGTGGCTTTTATTTCCAGGTCTTTCTTGCTTTCGTTCGGTCACCGTCGATTTTATGACATCCGCAAAACATTTTTCGACCGCCGAATAAAGGAAGAGATCCTTTGGATTCCCGATACCTTTGGTCGCTTCCAGACGATGTTCTTCATCTTCCTGGAATAGGAGATGGACTCGGAACGGGCTCGGAAGTCGGGATCCTCGTAGAGTCCTCGGAGACCGCGGGTCAGCGCCAGAAGCTTCTCTCTGTCCTTTGGTCACCACACACATTTTTTTTTTTTAATATCGATCTCAAATTCGCTCCTCGAGAAAGAGAGGGGGTGGAACCTGTCTGGGATCGGGGGGATCGGTCTGGATCCAAAATTCGTACGACTTCCGCTGCGTCAAAAACACGTGCGAACGACAAATAAATAAACGAACCGAAAATGAACACATGAGATGAACATAAATTTTCTTAAAGATATTAAAACGTATGAAAAGTTTAAGGATCGTTCCATCGTGACTCGTGTTGCATTCTCGAAAATTTCGAAAAGAAATTTCGAAAGAAAGCACGATGCTTCCCCACTTAAAGGAACTGGACAAAATGAGATGAGATCGCAGGCATTCACTTTTTGCCGATCGTACAAATTCGATTTCTTACCTTGTTCTCGAAAGGGCAGAATCTCTGGGAGCCAACACTCAGAAACAAATCCACCGCTTTATTCCAACAGAATCCGCTTTATTTGAAGAAAGACACAACCATCGATTGAGTCTTTCTTTTAATGGCACACATAAATTATTATTCTCATCGTGTCTACATCCTAGAATTTACCTTCAGAAGTAATAATTATGAAAAGTTGCTCGTGACTCATGTTACACAAAGTTGAATAGCCAAGGAATACTGTCTCTGAACAGTTTATGGATTAAAAAAAAAAACTTTTTTGATGCATCGCACTCGAGTGCTCATGCTTGCAGTGTGGTCATATCAAGTATGGCATTCCCCGTTCGTAATCGCCATAAAATACACGATTTCACGTTCGACGATTTTGTCCCTGTGTCCATGGAATGACCCTTGAACTAAAAATTTAAAAAATGAATCATTAAAAAATCCGTGAGTTACACGGGACGACAAAATCGTAACTTTCGTTACAGACAAAATGAGGTAGAGAAACGACACCGCTTGAATTTGATGCACCGAAAGGCGTGAAAAGAGACGAAAGGCATCATGTGAACCGGAAAGAGTCGAACGAAACAGAAATAAATAATGGTCCTCGAGCGACTCCAACTTTAATCGATGTTGAGAGGAGAGGGAGAGAGAGGCGAGACAGGGAGAGAAAAAAAAGGCGGAGACTCGTTGACGCGATCTCATGCCACATGCTTCTGCTTCCTTCTCCCCGTTACGTGCACGCATGCTCGACGGGGTGGCCCAAATCATCCATTCCATCGTTTCCTCGCATCGCACGACACGAAACGTCATCGGGTAAAATCCATCGGATTCGAAGGGATCGGATGGAATGTCGCCCGACGGGCGTCGTTCCGTTCTCCTCGGCGACTCGAGATCTCGGATCGAGTCCGTACGAGGGGAAACGGATCGTCTCTTGGACCACCCCGTATTTCCCTTTTCGTTCTTTGCACCGTCTGGTGATCGGTGCAACGGGGAAGACTTTCGTCCGATCCGTGCAAAGGCCGGTTCGTAGCATGCACTCGTGCATTCGTGCAACCGTTAAGGGACCGAAATCTCACGGGAGGAGGAGGAGGAGGTCTTCTACACGTTCCCCTCGTGGATCCACGAAAGATCTCTATCGGATCCGTTTTTTGTCCCCATAAATCATGCAACGGTGTAATCGCCCCTTCCGTTAGAAGCAGACCCCGATTCTTCGTTCCATCCCCGTACGTCTAAATCTTTTTCACCTTCGCCTTTTGTCGGACTCGGTTTTCTTTTCTCGAGTACTCTACGTCTGCATTCGCGATGTTTCGGTTTCTATTCTTAATTTATTGCACTCGAGGAGGATTTATCATTTTAAAATTTCTGCGATGCAATTTTTTTATAGCCTCGACGTCGTGCGAGATTCTCGGCCGTGATGTCCCCCGAATGAGAGATTCCTAAATGTTTCACTTGCAATATCCAGTGCGACACGTGGAAAGGTGAGAGAAGGAGGGGCGGGAGGAGGAGGCGAGGGGAAGGGGGGAAGGGGCGGGGCAGGAGCACGACGAAAACAGCAAATACACGGCTCCCTCTACGGATCGACACGTGCAAACGATCGGAGCCGACGACCCGTTCGTTCACGATGCAAGGGGATCATGCAACCCGGACTCGATGGACCGAGGGTCCACGACTACCGTCGAACAGAGATATGCTTTCGTTCGTTAGCCATACGGAAGCGTCGAGGAAGCCGTCGGAGTACTCGTGGGGCAACTCGTAGGCGCAGCCTTCGGAAGGAACGGCCTTCTCCGAGCAGACGTCTCTCACCTGCACCTAAGAGTCCCCCCCCCCCACAGACCACGATCGTCAGTATCTCTTCGTCCGTTTCCTACTCGTCGCCCTCGCGGGAGAGAGACCCGGGATCGGACGGGTCGTCTTCGTCGACGAGGGCGTGCGGAGCGACGGAAGAGAGGAAGCGTATTCTCGATGCAAACGTTCCGCGCGTCCTCCGATCGGACGCGACCTCAGAACGTGCCGAACCTGTCACGCTGACCCTCCCGCCCGTCCTCTCGGCCGTCCCGGCCGGCGATCCCGAGATGCCCACTCGGTCGATCTTTACGATCGCATCTTCGTTTCTCGCGCCTCATCCGTCCGACGGAACGTGCGTGCATCCCGAAGAGCTCGTAACCGAACGGTATTCCTCCCCGACGAACTTCTGCGAGCTAAAAAAAAATCCTCGAACGTCGCGAAGGAGTGATCGATGGCGAGACGGGAGGGAGCGCGTGACGGAAGAAAGCCTCCCGTCTGGCCGAGACAGCTTGCACGACATCCGAGTTTCCCTCATTCATCAGGGGTAAGCCCGGTCGACGGTTTAATATCTGTCTTCATCGTCGACACGACATCGCCCGGGAACTTCGCGTCCCGATGGACGCTTTTTTAACGCGAGATATAAAACACGGAGAAAATAACGTCGGAGGAAAGCTTCGCGGACGGCCGGAACGATTTGAGGAACGATTTCTCGATACCCTTTTCGGTACGACACGGGCGTCTCGGTGTTTCGTGACGCAGACGAACACGGAATCGTGTCGCACGGTGGTGTCACGCAGCGAAAATCCAACGCGAGCACGAACGTCTGTCGTTCGGCCTCGTCGCTCTCGTTCGTGCCGACGAATCCGATTCCGAATCGAGCCCGTAGAGGGCAAAGGAGAGAGTGGGAGCTGCCGAATCCGAACCGGATCGTTCTGCATCTACCATCGCCCTTAAGTCTGATTTTCTGGGACTCGTGCCCGACATTGGATGATTTCGAGTTCGTGATACCTCGGTCGAGGTCCGAATCCAAAGCGATGCGCTAAGAGGGGAGTCTCAAAAATCAACTTCTGGCGAGCTTCACTTCCGAAATGTAACCCATAGGAAAGCCCAAACGCCTTGCGATCGAAGAGTGGAAGTGACTGCTTCGTGCTTCGACGCACCGAAAAAAATGATCTCCTTTGGCAAGAACTTTCGTAGTGCCCCTCGTATCATGTCGTTTCTCGTAGTCGGGAATATTAAATGCCGTTCCGCAATAAAAACTAATGGGATGTGACTTTGGCTCCGGTCCCAAGATGGTGACCGTGCCCGATCCGCCTCGTTCATTTCGCCGATTTTATTCCGCTCCATAGCGAAGGCCTCTCACTCCGTGGTATCCGTCTACTGTCTCCTTTCGCGGAGGTCTCGGAGAGCCACTAGGTTTCATCCGTAACGGTCCAGCGCTTTCGTGCGTCTGCAATTTCCTGCTCTTTTCTTTACATCTTCGACCGATCCTCCCGCAGGGAGTTGAGATTTCCTCGCTCTTCGGGGACGCGATCCCAAAAGATTCTCACTCTGCCTGGAGGCACGATCCCTAACGATCGTCGCTCTGCCTTCCGGTTCGGGATGTCGGGGGGAGGTAGACTCACGGGGGGGGAAGGGGGGAGCCCGAACCACGAGAGAGACTCACAGGGGGGTTCGGGGAGCCCGAATCATAGGACTCTTCCACGTCCCGGCTCATAGGTGCAAGATCGTCTCGAAAAACCTTCAGCGTTCCGCCGCGATTCTCCCGGCTTCCGTCGCCACGAAACGGGAACGAGCGAAATTCGAGAGGGAAGAGACGAGAGACTCGGATTCCCTCGTCTCGAAAGGAGGCTTCTCTGTTGCACGAATTTAAAACGGGCGGAATCGTTTCGGCAAGGTGAGGAGAAAATCGTGCGAGAAAGGCACTCTCGTGAACGTGCCAAAATCTGAAAGATGACGCAGAGCAAATGGGAACCTGATGGGCAAAGTCAAGGCGACGGCGGCGGTCGGAGATGGTTTTCCGGCGATTCCTCCGAGTCCTATGCGATCGATTACCACTTGCAGCACCTTTCCGATCGCAGGTTAAAAGCAAAGGAGTCGGCAAGAAGAAAGCATGGGACTGACCCTGGGGCCCCTGCCGATGCCCTCGACGTCCACGACGGAACTGGCCGGAGACAGCGTGATCTTGATCGTCTCCGCGTTCGGCACGCTGATCTCCACTTTGTGCTCCTTTTCCAGCTGACCGGAGAACGAGCGCACTTCCTTCTGGCGAGGGAAAAAGGCACGCTTTAATGGGGACTTCCGAGCGTGGGAGCGGCTCGAAGGCGTCGCACGAGATACCCGAACGTCGTCGTCGGTGTGGGAAACTTGGCTCTCGGATTCGAGAACGTTCACCTTCGCCTTGCTCGCACTACACCCCATTCGCTCGACGCGAACTAACCCGTTCGCCGAACGCGTCCGTTCCACGGTGATGACGGGAGCTCGACCATCGCGCGAGAACCTCCCATGCCCACGCATTGCGTGGCCATAATAAAGGGACTCGGATGTACGAGAGAGCGGAATCGATGAAGGTCTCCGCGTGGGTCCGTTCCTCCACTCCGCTTTACATGCATTCAGGCAGGCGGTAATGCCGTGGCCCCGGCGGGTCATTGTCCTGTTTCGAGACCCCTTCTGTTCTCTCCTGCGTATCGATGCCGTCTCGGAAGATCCCCATCCGGTTCTCGCCGCCTCCCGACTCGTCGTCGTCGCGTTTCGGCTTTCGAAAAATCGCGACCCATCGAAAAGAAAATCGCAAGAAGTAAAAATATGAGATCGATGGACGTGTCGTATTTTCCCAGTTCTCTATCTGCGAAACGTGACTTCCTTTTTGATTTATCAGGATTGGTATGCACGACATTCGTTTTTTTTTCATACCTTGTGATATTTTATTTTAGCAAAGCGATTCTGCAATTTCCTAACCGCGAACAGGTCGGTTCGCTCGCCCACGATCCGGAACGATCCCCGCGTCGCATCGTCGCTCGCCGAAGGTAGACGCCTTCGATTTCGAGGGACCGCGTCCCGTTCGACGAATCGACGCATGCACCTTGCCCTTGATTCCAACGCGTCCGAGGCGAGGAGCAGAACCGAGCAGAACCGTTTCCCGCCGGCAGGGAGGAGGACGGACACTCCCTGGAACCGGCCTGCCCCTGCAATCTTTCATTTTCGGGATCTCGCACCGTGGACCGAAGGGAACTCCATTTAGACTTTCGGGACTTCCGACCATCCGGTTTTCCCGCGTGTGTGTATACAAAACCGACTCGATTCTGACCTCTCGAATGGGATGGAAAATCTTCCTTCCTCCTTAGGAGGATCGCGTTTACGTTTGGGAGAGTGGACTGGAGAAAGAAAAAGGATGAAAGCAGATAATGAAGGCTTCAAATGATCTCTCAACATCGAAAGAATGAGTCGCTTCGGTGGCCTTTCCGCAATCCTCTCTCGGGTGTCGACGTCCAAACGAGTGCGGGAAAGGAGACAGAAGGATGAAGAAACGAGACGGTGAATGCGATGTAACGAGATGTGTACTGTACTTTGGAATCCTGAAGAGGTCAGGACAAAGGGGTTGAAATCAGAGGTTTGCCGTGCCGTGGGATCGAAACTGTGACACCGTCTAGCAGATTGTGACCCCACCATTCAAGCCACTAGACAAAAAATGCCCGTTGGTAAGTCTGTATATGGATGCGAGCTCACAATCCACACGATTCGCCCTTGACCCAAGATCTACAATGGGACTATAGCCCTAATTCCAACTGACTCTCCCCGTCCAGAACTCTGACTTTATAGGCAGAATCAGGATTCCAGAGTACACCTCTCGGCACCATCATGTTATATAATGACTCTCTGTGGTCATATCCCCCGCATACCAGACCCTCATATACATATACGGCAGGGCCGTATCTAGGATTTCATTTCGGTGGGGGGGGGGGGGGGGGGGGGGGGGGGTGGGG
>CAJPEV010000442.1:9258-47624 GCA_905338385.1 Darwinula stevensoni
ATTTCTCGGTCTTTCGCGGAAAACGCGATGATCGCATCCTAATTGTGCGGAGTTATCGACTGAGAGATTAATTCTTCGGTTGTACCCCGTAGCTATTGAGCCATCCATATCCCGCCCGTTTCAACATAAGCAACTCGGCTTTCATCCTCGTTCGACTTTCAGCCGCAAGGCACTTCTTAAGCTATTTGGCCCAAATACTTTCTCGGAAAAAATGGCTGCGCGTCATGCAAGGAAGCTGAAGATTGATTACAGCGCCATGTCATCTGAATCATCATGTCGGGCGCATGACAAGGCCAACCTTTCAATCATTTTCGAACATCCTGTCTCCTTCACTTTTTTTTTTTTTACATTATTCCATAATGCCACACCAACCAACATATAGTAAGTTTTTAAAAAAAAATCCAATAAATAATATATTAAAAACAAACACCTACACTGTAAATAAAAATATATAAAATTTATACTTAAAATTGATGATGGAACATCGATCCGACAGACCAGTGAGAGAGTCGGGGAATCCGGGGAGAGATGACCCCTCGTGCGAGAGCCGGGAGCCGAGGCCCTCCATCTCCGAGAAGGAGGAGAAGGGCGGGAGCTCCTTGCTGGGGTCGGGCGGGCCCAGGTGGGTGGTGGAGGACGGGTCGGTGGAGTCGCCCGCTCCACCGCCCGGCTTCCCGTCGCTCATCCCCGCGCTCGGAGCGACTGAGCCTTCATCTGTCGATAAAGAAATCAATTTTGTGCTTTAATTAAAGGTGGACGGGGCAGAGATGCTTTTTATTTTCCTGCAGTTTCTGCCTGCCAAATTGTTCATGGACCTGGCAAAAATTGCGCTCGCTCTTCAAGTAATCAAGGAAACGCAAGTAATCAAGGAAACGGTCAAAACGAGGTAAATCTTTTCATATTTATTTCACATTTCAAATGAGTAAAAAAAAAATTGCCCACGGAAACACGCCATTAAGCTGCTTGGGTCGAAATCTTCATCCAACCGAGATGCTTCAGATTTTTTTTTTTACAACGGCTTTGGGCATTGAAAGGCTTCCTTTTGTCCGCAGATCAGCCCCCCTTGGCCCCAATTGCGAACGGCGACCTACCGGATTGCGACGGAATACGGGGCAGTTATATAATCTCGCAAGACACCTTTATCTCCGTTTTCGCGATGCAAGCACGCACTTGCCGCATTGAACCTCTTTCGTGCGGGTGCGCGATTTGCGTTTTTAGCAAATCGCGTTGGCGACTTCCTAATTATCGTCGGCGAGAATTGTAATGTTAGGATTGTAATTGCAGTGTTGAACCGGATCATGACTGTAGTAGGGAAAATCGGGGAAAGGGAGACAGGGTTTTACGGCCCCGAGGGAGCCGAGCCCCGACAATAAGCACCAGCTGGGTCTAGCTGTGTCTAGCGGGGGATGTCTAGCTGGATGGGTCTATAGGGGGGCTGTCTAGCGGGGAGGCACACTGCCCCTCTTTTTTTTTTTTCTTTGTCTCTCGTTTCGTAATCGAAACGCAGAAAAAGCCGGGGTGAGTGGAAAAAGGACTGGATGCGAGTGAAAAAAAATGAGAGTGCGGCGGGGGGGAGGGACTGGGATGTCGCAGCGCGTTCATGAATTTCCATCGATTTTTCTGAGTCGAGCAGAAAAAAGGGAGTTAACGTTAACGAGGCCTACCGTCGAGAAGATGTCAGCTTCTCATCATAGTCGATCTGGGTCCAACTCCTCGTTCACGCACTCGATCACACGAATAGGGCACGCATTCATTCAGAGGTAGAAAAACACACAATCGCACCCTGAGCACACACGGGATCGAACCGGCCGTTAGCAGCGTGACTCTCCGACTGAGCTCCCTACGCCAACTGCCTCTGCCGCCACTCGCCACTACGAAGAGGCCTGCTCGGGCCGGGAGTGTGTGGCGTCGGTGACGTCAAGGTCCGGAGAGGATGGAGGTCGGTGAAGGGACTGCGCGGGTCGGTGGATGTCAGGAGACGCGATGCGGCCCGAGGAGGACGGTGAGACGCAGTGACGGATTGGCTAGGCAGCCCGCCAGATGTCGGGAGACGTCACCTCGGCGTCCCTAATTTACACAGGGGGTGGAGGCGTTCTCTGTTGCTCTCTCTCTTTCTCTGGACAACACATGACACCCTTCTGCAAAGAGGGTGGGGTCAACGAACGACTCCATGCAAGCAATGGAATGAACCTATTCTATTTATTCGGGGGACAAACAGGGCATCCCTGGAACCGCGGGACAGCGGTAACATGGTGTTTATGTGACCGCGTGACAAGCGGGAACAAGGCGACTATGGAACCGCGGGACGAGCGGGAACAGAGTGTCTATGGGACCGCGGGAAAATCGGTCCCGCATGGGAAGCAGCTGCGTCGCGACCGAATGAGAAACTGCGTCCTTTCGGTCCGGACTTTCCCATTAGTTGCAAGCGTGACTCACGGGACAGGTCACGGTTGTCACTCCCAGGAGTTTTTAATGACTCACAGTGCCATCAATCCCGATGCTTCCAAGAACCGTTGGAAAATCGCGGGCGGGGCCGTGCGGTCGTCAATCTTCGGGGTCGATCCACCGTGTCGACCCTCCGTGTCGTCCTTCCGCATCGCTTTCCGTGTCGACCACAGCCAGAAACCGACGGAGCCAATTTGCGACGCCGCACTGGGATTTTCGTCACTTGTTTACAGGCGCGCCTGTGATTCGGATGATTCACGGAGTTTCCCGAAACGGAGAATCGAGACGACACGGAATGGCGCACTTCCGGCGCCTGCGCCTACGACCGCCTCCGTCGACAACATGTTGTCCCAAACATCGCACTCAGGACTCCCGCCAGATGTCAGTGGCGGCAGCAGCAGGCCGACATTCGCTTCCCCCTTCGAAAACCTCCCTTTCTCAACAACAACAAAAACGAGGAAATTATTTTCCGGGAAACCGCGCGACCTCGTTCCGAAAACTGCGGATTCACACGTCGACACCATGACTTGCTCGTCGAAATTCTTCGCGGAGGGAAAACTCGTCACCGTTCCTCGTCACCGTTCCTCGTCACCGGTGAGGACGTGGCAACCCAAGCAGCATGTTCGTATAAACGAGATGTCAATTCTCGGCAATGTTCATTTCATGCGATTCTCGTGCAAATGATATGAAACTGATGTTCCTCAATTGACGTCACCAAAGTGGATGCGCATTTCACATTAACTCGACACGACTTCACCTGACATGGGGTGACATGCACCTGACGTGGGGTGACATGCACCAGATCCGTTTAACATTTATACGATCTGACGCATGTCACCCATAAAAAAATGCACGTTTCCAAGTTTCCACAAAAAATCATCACGCCATCCGCATGAAATATCAGGAAAGTTCCAAGAAACCGCCCAAGCAGCATGTTTATGTAAATATTTAGTAAAATTAATATAATTTTTTTTGTCCATTTTATACCTTTTTGTTTTTTTTTACACAAACCATCAAGAAACCTCGAACTGTCAACATGTTTGTAGAAATATCACCTCTGTGATATGCAAACGGTGATATAAAATTTACGTAATTTTTACGTAAAATTTGACATTCCCGTTTGCATCCCAAACAGCATCTTTACATTAATATTATTTAAAATCGATGTTAATTTTCCCTCAACACTCATGCGAATTTTTCACGAGCCAATTGCAACTTTTACAGGGAATAAACATCACTATACTTCTCCCCTTCCTTTCCACACCTTGGAGCGTTTAGGGCACTCGGACGAGTACACAAGTACTCGTCCTCGCTGGTACCCAACAGTACCATGATAACCACCTGCCCCCTCCTTCCGCACCCTACACAGTACCCTAGCAGTAGAAATCATTTAGAGGGACCCACTTTCAAAGAGAAAAGAGAAATTGGGCATTCTACTCTTCGCTATTCCCGAGCACTGCTGTAATCCCAAACTTGACTTCAACATTTAATGATTCCCTGAGTCATATATTGTAATTAAAAAATATAATAATTCCATGCTTTCCAAACATATATATTTATGAATTTCAAAATAAAAGCGGAAGGATGGTAGGAAAGCCTGATACTATATCAGGAAAGCAGGTACTTAATTGGATTTGTAGGGTGTTGGGAACATGGGTTCCATCTAGTGAGGACTCTTGGTACTGCAACAGCGGGAGAGTCAGCCGAAGTTTCATATTGATGGTGTGGTATTGTTTAGCATAAACTTGATATCATGTACTTCATGTCGGATGAAGTCATGTCTAGTTTATGTAAATACACATACACTTTGGTAACTTAATTATTAGAACGTAAATTTCATGCGAACGTGATGTCATTTTCGTGACAATCGCAATAATTTACATTGTTTGCAAAAAATTGATATATTGTTTACGTGAACATGCTGTTTAGGCGAATTCGTTCTCCGCAAGGAACGTGTCGAACATCACCTCGTCGAACCTCACAAAAGCCACAGTCGGCCCAGGCCTCAGCGTCGGATCTCTTCCGAACGCGGGAAAACGTGGCGAGGAGTGGAGTACGCTGGCCTGCTACCTGGTGGAGGTGGAGGACCAGCAGCGGTCTTCCCGTGGGCTCTCCCGCAGTTGCGGTACCGAGAGTCCTCGCTAGATGGAACCCGCGTTCCCTGGACCCTACAAATGCAATTAAATTCCTGTCTTTCTGGTTTAGTAGATGGTTTTCCTCCCTTCTTTCCTCTTGTCATTGCGCAATTCATAAAAAGGCATGAGGAAAGCACGGAATTATCATATATTTATCGCAACATATGGCTTTGGGAATTATTAAACGCCGAAGTTAAGCACGGGAACACAGGACAGGATCAGCCAAGCACCAGGTCATCTCGTTACTCTCGTGTCCTTTTCTGAATGCACCACAGCGCAGTAGACCTGCAGGCTTCATGGCGGTTTCATGAAGATTCGCATTGTGTGTTGATAACAAGGGCAGAAAAATTAACATCAATGTTACGTCATGCCAATGTAAACATGCTATTCGAGAGTCAACTTTATATCACCGTTTGCATATCACTGAAGTGCCATTTCTGCAAACATGTTGACAATATGTCGTTGAAGGTTCGCGTAAAATCGACATAAAATGGGCAACAAATTCGCCTTAATTTTATATTATATAAACATAAACATGCTGCTTGGGAAATTGCCATTCTAATCTAGCAACACATCTTGTTATTACAGAGTCATCGCAGCAACGTGGAAAACGTCCACGTATCGTGTCGATGCATCATTTCGAAGCATCCATGCATCAAATTCTCTGCATCAGGCTTCACTTGAGACGAAAGTGGGATGCTGTTATTTCTTACAACCCGTAATTATTTACTAATAGTAATTAACAGTAGCGGTACTAATAATATAATTAATATAATTAGTATAATTAATAAAAGACTTTTAATTGTGCAAAATGGCCCTGGCCGAATTTTCATCAAGGTCATGTCCTTTACTCGCGTCCTTCAAGTACTTCCGGGGACTTCCCGCCTGGGTCTCGAGTACTCTCACGTACTTACCCAGTACCGAAAGCATCAGTACGTCCTTTGTCGGTCGCTCCATCCGCTTCGATTTGGCATCGAGAGCCTGTAAAAGAAAAAAAAAAAAGAAAAGAAGTTGGCACTGCACTCCCGATCCGCAAAAATCAGTGACGGTCGACGTGCACCGAGAATTTCTTCCAGTCGTTAATCTCTATATATATAAAGAAGAAAGTCAGTCAGTCTGTCTGTCTGTCAGTCAGTCAGTCTGTCTGTCTGTCTGTCTTTCCGGGATACTGTAGTGTCTGGGATGGCATGGAGGACAGACTCCTGGACTCGGTGGTGCAGTGGTGGCACAGCCGACCGGCGATCATGGAGGCGCGGGTTCGATTCCCGGCCGTCCCCTGCCTCTTTTTCGTCCTCTCATGCCATCCAACTCTCTCCTCCCGGCCGTCTGCTTTACAGTAACCCGGGGAAATCCCGATGGCTACGGTAGGTAGTAAGTAATATTCTTTTGATCAAGTTTTCATCGAAAATTTCATCGAAAATATGTTTCAAAACTATATTTTGCCAATAAGTTTTTTTCACTCCAAAATAATTTCGATATTATTCAAAGCGTTAAAAAAAAAGTGGGAAAAAAAGGGAAAGGGGTCCGAGCGCATTTTGCGACACTCAAGATCGGTAACACGTAAGAAACCATACGGCTAACGTTCCCCAATTCGTGATGCGTGAAATTTTGCATTTCTCCGGGAAACGCCGGGTACTTCAGCTAGTTCAACAACAAAAAAATTAAGTTCGTACTTCCGGAAGTCTGGAAGTACCGGGTCGTTAGACCTCGGCAAAAAAGTATCGATTTTGGCAATTCGCAGATTTCATAGTGAGAGAGCCATTCCGCGCGACGATTTTTGCGAGAGAAGTTTCCTTTCGGAAGTTTTAAGACGGTAAAAAGCGTGTGGGATCGATGGGAAAAAAGTTTCGCGCTTTCGCCTTTCTGGATGGCAGATGGCGTCTTCGTCGGTTGGGAGAGGTTTTTCGACGCCTCGAAGGACGTATGGCAAAAATTTCGCCCTTTCCAGTTTACAAAATGTTTTTTTTTGCGCGCGCGAAATTTGACATTTACGGCGATTGAATGGAATTTTGGGAGGTTCCCTGCTTCAGGCACAGATGGCAGCACTGGCGAAATCGCATCCAGAGCATTGCGTTCAGCTCTGGAGACCCGCGGCTCCCTCGCGAAGCGTCTCCTCGAGTTCTCCGAGGAAGTCGGGAGGAAGTCACCAAGCGGAGGAAGTCGCCAAGCGGAGGAAGTCGCCAAGCAGAGGAAGTCACCAAGCGGAGGAAGTCACCAAGCGGAGCGGCGACTTCCTGCGAGGAAGACGGATGGAAGCGGATCCCCCCGAAGACTTCCGGTGGCTCGGAGAGCTCGAGGAAGTCGCTTCGCGGACGAAAAAGATGCCAGTCGCGCGAAGCCGACGACGTCGAAAAGCGAACGATGCGAATCGGAGTCGCGCGAAATCTGTTCGCCTTATTGATCCATGCTATCGAAAACTTACGGGGGAAAAAGTCTCTAAGCCTTTCTTGTAGAACAGGGTGCCCCAAAAGTCCGTCAAGAATCGTAACCCTGCGGTGCACAGCATCCCATACAAAACGTTACCCTCTCGTTCGTCCAAATTTAACCGCTTTTCCCCTAATCTTCACCCGCAGGGTCCCCCCCCCCCGAATTTGACCTCAGGTAAATTTTTTGCAAGGGTGAGCAAGAAGTCATGTGGGCTCAACGCAGGTGGCTCAGAGGGTTATGAAAACGCAAAAATGATGGACTTTCACCCTGTTGCGACTCAGGAATTCTCGGTGGATTTCTGCCGACGGCCTCAACGATTTGGGAGAAGGCCTCGCGAGTCGAACCAGCGAAATGGCCGACGGCCCACGAATGGCTCGTGAATGGCGTCGTTGAAGACGTTGATGAAGACGTCGTTGAAGACGTTGATGAAGACGTCGATGAGACGCGTTGAGCGCGCGATTGGAGGGCGTCGGGCAAAGGATGCTCCAAAAAGGGTCTTTTTTTTGCATTTGCCGAACTTCGCAACATTTTTAAATATCGTCGCAGAATTTACGTTTTTGCAGACACTTAATGGCGAAAATGGAGGAAGACCGGCGCCAATCCCGAATCTTCATTCCGCAAATGGCACGACATCCGTGCTAATTGCTCTGCGGTGGCGCCCTCTGTCTCAAGGACATTTCTCTTTTAAAACACAAACTTTTCTTTGACCACCCCGTACAGAGCAAGGCAAAAGCCGATGCGTTCGCCGCTGCAAAAAAAAAAAAATCTGCGAAATTTCTCCTAATCACATTGCTTCGCGGCAAGACAACATGCAACGACAAAAATGACGAAATTGATTTTTTTTTAAATGACGGGACGCACCGAAGCCGCACCATTAGATGCATCTTAAAAAATAACAATACCTCACATTTAAATAGTTTAAATTAAAAAAAATTCGGACGACTCACCTTCGACAACGCACGAGTCGGACCGGCACCGACGCATCTGCCGACTTTTTTTCGTCGCCCGGAATTTCGCCGCTCCTGTCTCCTCGTTATCGCCTCACCGGATTACACGCGCCGCCGGTATCTCACCGTATCTCGCGAGAGCGAGAGAGAGAGAGCGAGAGAGAGAGAGAGAGAGAGAGAAACGTCCTGACCCACAATTTTCGCGGGCGGGGGCCTTGGGACTGAAGGTTTCCGCGATTTGTCGAGTCGGATTGTCGCCCTACAAGGCGGTAGAGCGGGTTCTGTAATGGCTTGGAAGTTCGCGCGAATCTCGGAGGAAGCAAATGGGGCAAGATTTCTTCTCAAGAGAGACCTGACGGTAAACGAAGATGGCGGTGTAGAGAGGGTTCACTGTACACTTTGTAGGGGCATAGGTGTAGGGGACATATGTGTAGGGGCATATGTGTAGGGGCATATGTGTAGGGGCATATGTGTAGGGGCATATGTGTAGGGGCATATGTGTAGGGGCATATGTGTAGGGGCATATGTGTAGGGGCATATGTGAAGGGGCATATGTGTAGGGCAGGGATTGGGATCCTATGGCTCACGAGCCGAAAAGTTTGGTTCGTTGAGTTATGGCTGAAAGTCATGGTTGTTCCGCATTTTTCCCATGCATCAAAGAATGCATATGTCTGTTGCCAACTTCAGGAAAAATTCTGTTGTTCTGAAAATCTTTCGCTCACAAGCACTTAGCTCAATCTTAATATGGTTCACATGGCCAAAAAGGTTCCCGACCCCTGGTGTAGGGGCAAACTCGTAGAGGCATATTTCCAGGAGAATACTTGCAAAGGCACGCTTGCAAAGGCATACGTGTATAGACATACTTGTACAGGCATATTTCTAGAGAAAAACTCCTAGAGGCGAACAGAACTTGAGATGATTTATTAAGCGAATGAAGCGACCGCGGAACGCGTTCCCCCGGATTCAGGGAACGAGGCGCCACCGCGTCGGCTGCTCGCAGCGCAGTCCCTCCCCGTCGCCGCAGAACCGCTCGAAGGTGGACGAAGGCGGCACGCCGAGGATCTCCCGCTCCTCGTGGATGCGGAAGGAGAAAGTGGACTGGTGCGACCCGACGAAGGCCCTCGCCCGGGCGCAGATCAGCTGGTCCACGACGGCCGCCTCGCCGCGGAGGAGGGACGGCGCGGGTGCGAAGGAGGTCACGCGGAGGTCGATGACCTCTCGCTCGGGGTCGTCGACCTTTCGAGCGGGGGAGCGGAGGAGGTCCTGCAGCGTCTTCCAGGCGTCGGGGTCGTCCGATGCCACGAACACGGTGGATGCGTTCCACGCCCTCGCCTTCAGGGCGATCTGCGTCGCGGCGTGACTCAAGGAAGGCGTCTCTTTCGTGTAGTGCGTGAGGAAGTCGCGCCGACGCAGATGCACCGCCAGGTACGGCTGCCGCAGCTCGGAGGCGATGAAGTCCGCCGCGAGACGGACGAGATTCGAAGCGAAGACCATGCTGCGTCTGCACCGCCAAAATTCCCGGTCGCCGTACGCCTCGTGGAGGATGATCTCCGCCCGTTCCAGGAGGATGCTGGAGGCGTTGGACGCGAGGAGGACGGGAGCGAGCAGGCGACCCGACCCGAGTAAGGAGATGCAGTCGACGCGGCCGGCCGACCGGGCCTGGCCGTGGCAGGGCTGCATCTCGCAGCCTTCCTCGAAGCGCGACTCCTCCAGGTTCTCGCGAAAGAACTGGAGGCGGAACGTTCGTTCCACGGCGTGGCGGAAGTCTTCGCGTTCCACGACCGGCACGTACGTCGAGAGATGGCGGAGGGAGAAGAACGTCCGCCACGGGATGTCCCGCTCCTCGAGCGTCCCCCAGTGGTACAGCGGCCCCCAAGGCGGGAGAACCAGGATCCAGGGCTTCCCGCTCTCCACCGCGAGGTGCTTCACGAGGGATGCCACGCGGATGTACACGTCTCGGATCAGATTGAAGCCCTCGCCCGGGTTCACGGCGAACAGGAGGTATCGCGGCTTTGGGGCGTCCTGGGACGTACAAGTGGACCGAGGGGTGACCCACGTCCTGGGATCGCTCCGGGCATCACACACGTCGGAGGCGGATACGCGAGACGCGACGAGAATCGCGGACCAGCAGCACCACCGCCGGAAGACTGACATTTCGGGCAGGACAGAGAAATTTCAGCCAAAGCAATCTAGAGTTTTTCTATAATAAAAATATAACTTTTCCGGAACGGTGTTGTAAATTATTCCAGATGCAAGATGGGGTTCCATTTCGTCTCATGTATGCACATTTATCTAAATAAATAAAAAAGATGCAAGAAATTCTTCAGGATGGTCTCATAGGGCCTGACTTTCAGCATTTCCAGGTTATAGTCATTCTTGGTCAATATCCTCAAATGTAGGGAAATATTGAGCGCGTATTTTAGTGGTGAAGCAATTCCGAGACGCTTGCGGTAGAACTTCAGTTGCTTTCAGAGTAAGAATTTCTACCTTTCATTTGATGAACTTCGAAAGGAATTTTTGGTTTGTTTGCTTTTTTGTTTTAAATGAACTTCTCGTAGACTTGTGGCTGAAACAATTGGATTCATTGGTTCACTTTTACGAAAACTTGTCAAAATGTCTCAGGACCCCTAATTTCAGTAATCACATCCTGTTTGAGTTCCATAGGCACTGTCAACTAAATTCTGCACCTCAAATGTTGAGGATGAGAGTAATAGTCAATACCGGCATACGTCCAGGGGCACAGCAAATGCAGACGACATAAAACTGAACATTAGCAAGTGAAAATCATCAACTTTTACTCCCACCACACCTCCAATCTATGCAATAATAAGAGGTTTGGAGTATCCTCCATGCAAGCTTCCTGCCTTCCTTGGAGCCAAACTCCTGCCCTTTCATCAAGCACAACAGCAATAATTCCCATCTGTATCGTGCAGAATGTTCACCAAAACACAAAGAAAGAGGAAAAGTTGAACATGCCAGGGCACCAAAAGGCCCCAAGCTGCAGCACAGCTCCACTGCACTATCCTGCTTTCCATTGTTTCTTCAAGTGTGATGCAAATGGCAAGGGTGATAATATTCTTTATTTATCTGATAACTTAAAGAAGAGGATCACTCACAAGAGCTCAGAGGTTGTACGACTCAGGAGAATTCCTGTCCCAGTGCTTAAGACTCAACCAACAGTTATCATACACAACCAAAACAAATCATGCCACGAAAATACGATAGTAAATGCAACGCATTTGTCTGAGCTGATGCTGAGCTGCAAAAAAAGGGGGGAAAATAAGAGCCTCATTGAGATGAAGTCCCAGTTGTCACAGGAGGAGCACTCAGGTACTCGGTCAAGTTCTCGTCAGTTTCGTTTGGCCGCCGTCGTCAGCGACTGGAGGACTTGAACATGGAGAAGAAGTCGTCTTGGTCGTCGTCGTCGCTGTCTAGCTGAAGCGGAAGGGTGTCGTCGAGGGTCACAGTCCCAGACGTGCTTGGTGGGAGGGATAGGGGAACGGACTCTTCCTTTGCTGCCACTTTACAGCCACCTTTGAAGAACTTGAGGATTTCCTCTGTGCCCTGAAGGCAACTGCTGCTCAGGCCTGCTCCCACCTTTTTGGAAATGACATTCAGATACACTCAGAAATAGGAATTGTACTCAAGGATTCCAGAAACAGAAAGAGGATGGACTAAGTTAGAATGGCCTTTTGCCTTGAGTATGAATGGTGTTGCCATGCAAAGACTTCTAAAGAATGTATCAGGCAATTATTTGTTTTTGTAAGTGGGACTTGAACAGCTAAGTTCTAAAGCATAGTACACCAATACACTAAAAGGGGCAAGTAGTGTGTCACTTGAGCACAGTACAGTACACACAAAAACTTACCATTACACTGAGCTTAACAAACTGATAATATGTCTCGAGGACGGAGACCACAGGGTCGAAGGACTTCTTGGGCAGCATGAGGCGAGCCTCTGTAACGCGCTCCTCACTGTCCATGATGCAGTAGCCAAGGAGAATCGCAGTGTGTGCAGCCACCACTGCCTCCTCCATGTGCCGACCTGCACGATGCACCACTGCAAGAGATCCCCATAACTGGTGAGTTGATGGTCTCTCAATTCAGGCCTCAAAGGTGTTTGAGAGATATAATGGTCAGTTAATCCTATAGATAACTTGGCCTGTGTAATGAATTAGCCAAAACTATCTCCCCTCACATAAGACATCCTACCAATGGTGCAGCAATAAATGATTTCAAACAAGAATGGAGAGAGGCAATATTAAGCCACACAGCTGGACAGGCAAAATTTGCATGAATGTACAGGGTGTCCATAAAAAAACATACACTTTTGAAGTTCAATATCTCCTGAATGGAAAAGGCATAGAACAGTGAAATTTTAGGGGGATACTCAGGGGTTCATGGGATTTTACTTGAGACTGTTTTGCATAAATTTTTTAAAAGATATTTTTCCCCCATATTTGCATTCTTGGCAGTATTGAACTGCTACTGAAAGTATGTAATAATTTTCAGTCATAGATAGAAAAGTCATGACTCTGCCTAAGAAGCAGAGAGGTGAACTAGTAAAAATTTTCTACACCAACAAGTGTAATGCTGTTGTTGCCTTATGAAAATACCACTCAGCACACAATCTGTGCTTGGGGTCCTGCTTGAGACAAGCTCTGATGAATTTGGTGAATAAGTTCATGAAGACGGGTTGTGTTTGCAACAAGCTGCATGGAGGTAGGCTGTGAACTCCTGTAGATGTTGTCACAGAAATCAGAGGTGCGATAGACAACGAGCCTACCACAAGTTCACATGGAATGAATAAACGTTTGGACACGTTTCAGCTCGTACGGAAACATTTGTAGAGTTTGCCTTAGAACCTTGTGCACAGTTAATTGGGAAGATCCAGAAGACGGGCGATGGCACGACTGCTGCTCGTTCCACGTGCATTTGTGCTAGACTCTTCATCAATCACAACTCTGATTTCAGCGACAACATCTACAGGGGTTCATGGCCTGCCTCCATGCAGCTTGTTACAAACACAGCTTGTTCGTCTCCTTAAACTTATTGACCAAATTCATCAGAGCTTATCTTGAGCAATTCCCAAACACAGGTTGTGTGCTGAGTGGTATTTTTGTAAGGCAACAACAGCATTACACTTGTTGGGGTAGAAAATATTTATTAGTTCACCTCTCTACTTCTTAGGCAGAGTCATGACTTTTCTATCTATGACTGAAAATTATTACATACTTTCAGTAGCAGTTCAATACTGCCAAGAGTGCAAATATGGGGGAAAATAAAATTTAAAAAATTTTTGCAAAACAGTCTCAAACAAAATCCTATGACCCCTTGAGTATCCCCCTAAAATTTCACTGTCCTATACCTTTCTGTTCCGGAGATACTTTAACTTCAAAAGTGTAAGTTTTTTTTATGGACACCTTGTATATGAAGGAAAACAAAACAGAATCAGTAAAGTGTCTCCTTGGTTACTTCAGTGGCATCCTGTGAAGCCATTAACAAGATTTCTTCCTCTAGTCTTGCCGTCTTGAGCTGGCATATCACAATAATCAATGAATGACCTTGAGTTACTTTGGAAAATTTATGTTGGCAGATTCAACAGATTGATTTAAATACATATTACCACTTGCAGCAGCTCAATGTCTACTACCATTAAGTTAAGTCAGTGCCATATTTGCCAAGCAGTGACAGTGAGTTTATCTTCAGCATTGGACTACATCCAGCAACAAAAAAAAGCAGGAATTTTTCTTGCTCTGAAACCTACAACAGAGACATAAAACATGTCAGATGCTTTAAACACCTAACATGGTATCAGGAGAAGGTACTTACAATCCTCAACAAACTCCTCCAGGTCGGCCACCTCTTCCTTCTTGCCAACCAAAGCCTTCTCCTTACTCTCCTTTTCCTTGGTATCCAGCAGGTTATCCGTGCTGGCTTCTGCTTCTGATGCACGTGCCTCCTTCTCACAGAACAGCTCGCAGAGCATCTTCAGGCTACTTATTTGCTTACCTATAGGGAACAAAGAATCAATTCCACAATGACAATAAGCGAGGATATCCCTTTTTGCAGGACTCTTCACCAGAAGTGAATCCTTGAATTCTATAAAATCCATTTACCTACATTTATGGGAAAACTATGGCATTTAACTTCAACACAGACAACTCTCCCTAATTCAGATTTCAGGGGAATAAAAAATTTGTCTGGGTTAGTGACACATTTGAATTATCAAAAACTTGGAGTGAACATTTTCTTTTTTTTTCCATCCCATATGATGGGAGTAAGTTCCTTCAACCTGTCCTCACATCAAGATATCTCAAACTTCTCCCTTCCCGAACAAAGAATCCTTTGATTCAAACCTGAAACTTCTCTGGTGCCAGATAACACTGGGAATGTATAGGGAGGGAGATAAGAAACTTGCTGAGGCTTTGACAAGGATGGATGGGGCTGCCTGGGAAGAATAAGATGGCTGCAATGAGTGAAGGTCTCAGGATAGGTAGATCAAAGGAGATAAGCTGTTTTCTTTCCTTCTCTTTCTAATTCCTAAGGTGAAGGGAAGGGGAGACCCAGGAAAGGGGCCAATAATCTCCTGCATCTTAGGTCCATATTTCTGGATTTATATGATTTTTTTTTGGAGAGGAAAGTAAATAAGAATAGGTACATGTGAACAACTAGCAGGGAATTCATAGAAATCATTTCGAGTGGAGCCGTTGATATGACTGAATTAATGGAAGTGCTAGATTACAGGGGTTCAGATAAAGCAGAGTTGACTGCAAATATTTGCCACACATCACGTGTGCGTTCCACTTATCTCTTTATGAAATACTTCCTGGTAATAAATTTATTATTGCTCCTGCATGCTATATCTGAGCATTCTCATACACTAAAACCCTCACAGTCTACCATCGCATTCTCCATAATTTCAATTCCACCATTCAAAGTCATTAGCCAGGAAGCTTGGGACTTTTGTATACTTCTGAATTTTACTTTTGTAGGGTTTTGGGATTAAAATTTTTTGGGGCAAAATCTGATGCAATTTGAAATAAGAATTTGAGTGCTACATGTTTTAATGGAACTCCATGAACCAAAAGGAGAAGTTATAGTTAATGATATTGGTACCACCAATTAATGCAATATTATGAAAAACTACTGATAAGAAGAGCAGAACAGATAACAATGAAGTCTGGCCAAACTGAAAAAAATTATTTGCATAAATTAAAATATGTACATGATATCAGATTAATAATACCAGCTATCTGGCCATATTGGGATAGCTTCTACATGCAGCCACATTGTCAGAAGCTTAGTCTTCAATGTTGGGTGCAAAAATCCCCAATCCCTCCCAGTCAAGCTTAACCTGCAATATTCCCAACATAAAAAAGTTTTGCTCATCACATGTCTTAAAGGAGGGAATGGGGGAACTCAATTGTCCAAGTATGCTAAGGCTCTCCTGCAAATTAAAAGGAACTTCTCTCAGGGGAAAGAATCAAACCTTCTAACACTCCCAGCTACATTTCAAATGATAGAAGAGGGGATGCGGATTTGAAGAACTATGTGCAAAAACTCGACGTTTGCTGCCAAAGATTTCGAATTCAGACTCATCACTCCAGAGCATTCATTTCCACATTCTGACTGTCCAATCCTTATGCTGGAACCCAATCTAGTCTTTTCTTCTTATTAACTGGATGCAGCAGTGGTTTTCATGCAGCTACATGTCCATATCATCAGAATTCCTTTAAACCGTTTTTCACCGTAGAAGTACTGATCATCATTGAAAACATCATTGAACTGATTGCAAAAGGGCATGATTTTACCAGCCGTCAGTCTTCTATCTGATAAAGAAATGTTCCTAAGTTCAATATCTGGCCATTTTGTTGGGTTTTTTTTTTGGCCTGATGGTTCGCTTTTGGCTCTCATCAATACCAAATCTCTCGAAGCACTCTGAAGTTCTTTGTAGCAGCAACGAGAAATGTTCATTTTTGCTGCAATCTGAAGTTGAGAGTATCCTTCCTCTGAATAAGCAAGGACTCTTTCTCTTTCTTTAACAATTAGTCTGATCTTTTGCTCTTTTTCTGGAAAAATTGAATCTCTCTAAATATCCTTTGCAAGAACATGGGTAGTATAATTGTTCAAAATGGTACAAAAATGTAATAAGCAAAACGAAACTGATGAAATATAATACTTAGGAGATTAAATCTTATCACAAATCTAAAAACTCTTAACTTTAATACACTTTAAAGTGAAGCAAGTAGTAGGATGCAAAATGTGTTCCTTTGCAAAATCATGAATAATTTGAAAAAATAAAATAATAACAAACAAAAGAACAATTTGGACGAATAAGAACCATGATTAATCATTTACATTTCATTTGAAAAAAGAGCGTTAAATTGTTTGGGTCTTTATCTTGAAATATAACTTTTGCAATCTGCCTCAAACTTTCTGGTGGTACTGTATCTACTGCTTCATTTCAAAGGCTCACTAGGCCTATAGGGTCATTCTTGTGTCAAATCAACACGGTGTTAAAATGTGACTTTTTCTGATTTGAATTAAATTTGGCAGGCTTATTTGTACCTATAAGAAAGTGACCCTCAGCAATTATTGGGGTCATTTGATTTCTTGTTTCTCAGATATGAGGTCATGAAAATTCAAGCCAAAATGCCTTCTTACCGCATTACGATACAGTCTTCCCCTCATAACTTCTGCTCTATTTGACCTAAAGACTTCTTCTTGGGCTCATTTGAATGCTCTTTTCAAACCCTTTCCAAAAAATGTGACAAGGGTTTGAATAAATGCTAAAAGTAAACTTTTAATGAGGAGGCCATCATAATGAAAACCTGTTATATAGTTTGGTTTGGTAATATATTACCAAAAAATACCATTTTAGATTTTGAAAAAAAATTGAATGGTTTGAAGGCATATGAAGTTATCTCTATGTTACCCCTATTTTACCTTGGGCACTCCAGAGGTTCTTGAGATAACTATGAAAGAGAGTACCATTAATTGTGACTAACATAGCTGCATCCAGCAAAATATATTATTTAAAGTTTAATGGACTGCATAGAACTGAACATAATAAAGGAAAGTCAAAATTATAGTCATATAGAACCAAGTCCAAAGAGAATCTTGAAGGTAAATTCTCTGAACTGGTGCTCATATGAAGACATATGAATGCATGCATCATCTCTACATTGGATTGTTTGTATACATGTCCTACGTCCACCACTTTTACATGTCATAAACCTTCTGCTGCTAGAATATGGGATCTCTATTGGAGTGCTGTTTTCTCCACCTGACTCCTCCAAATTAGCAAATCCTTTTCCACAAGAGTGAAGGTGTCTACACTTTTCTGTGTCCCATGGCCACAGAAGTTCAGTAAATTCAAGTATTCTTCAATGGAACGGGTGCTTTCAGGAATCACACATTTTTTAACAGTTGTGACTAGACTTTCAAATATACAGCTAAGTAGTCAATGTCTAGTCATATGTACAAAAAACATTTAAAATGTAGAATTAAGTTCAATACTAATAAAAAGTATGTTATTTTCTATAAATGAAAAACCGCATAATTAATTTTTGAGGTGCTCAGCATTGAAAGCTATCATCTTGGTCAACTTCACATATCTGCAGAAGCCATGCCAGAAAGACAAATGTTGCTTTACACTTCCAAGCATTAGGGCAATTCTGGGAATTCCACAACACTCATGAAACTGGAGGGTAATTCTGCAACATATCACTTTCTGCAATATCATTTCCCTGTAAGAACCTCAATCAGTACCCCATCTAGTTTATGGATAGTGACATATGTACTGTAACATCACTGTGATCCCAGCTCTTTCATCCCAGCTAGATTAATAATGACATGTGGACAATGGAAGCAAGGTGCTCTTCCTAGCTGAATACTGTGCTCTATGGCAAGAGTCAGATTGTTAGACGTGAGTTGAACATTATCTATAAATATATTTTAGGGCATATGGCAATGTAGATTACACCTCCATTCAGTCCTTTAATAGTTTTAGGACTGTGTAAGAGGTGATTGACATGCATAACTCCTTAAGTATCAGCAGTGCAGACATTGCAGAATTACCTGGTTGGAAAATGAACCATCGGTGAATTCTGTAACTTCTTGCTGGGACATTTTCTGCATTCTCCTGACAGCAAGGTTTTTAATTTTGCACTCTTATCGCTCAGTCTTCTATCGAGCTTATGCAGGTCACATCCAACTTCGAATTCATAGTTACCTACAATAAGTTTTGATACTGCCATTTGCAAAGAAATGGGAAACCCCAAAGGTAAAACCAAAAATGCAGCAAGAGCCAGAGAACAAAGGAAATAGCCAATAACAATCAGCAAGAAGGATGAGACAAGCAAATCAGCAAGGATGAGACAAGCAATAAGTACATGCAGGAAGATCAAGATGCTGCAATTAATGACACAAAGTCTGGCAGGATGGGATTGCGTGGGACTCCAAAATGTATGGAGTGCCATGAACAACCATAAATGATAACAGAGGAGGGTTGGCAAATTATGTTTCAACATTGGAAATTGAGAGTATGATAATTTCACTGTCTTGAAATAAAATAACATCACCAGGATAATTTACAGCAAATGTTAGAGGTCCTTCTTTTAAACACATCTTGAGGCCCCCACTTTCCATTGCCAACAAAAAAAAACCAAGAGAAAAGACATAAGATGCCCTTTACTTGTCATGGGGAATCTTGGAGATATCCTTCTTCACTTCGTTCGGTTGAAATATTATTTTGTACTTTATACCTGAATTCCTGGTAAATCAGAACAAGAGAAGAACTATTATCCATCATTGCCAAAGTTAAGGGCCTGAAAACTAATAACTTCACCCTTGAAGGACAAAGAGGCATGGAAGAAGTAAGGGTTGCAGAATTCCCACAATAGTATTGTGGCTTTACCGGAATGGGTGCAGAATAGCTGAATGCTCATCAGGAAGGATGATCACTACAAAATCTAACACTGGAAATTTTAAAGAAGAAATCCTCCTGAGCTTCGAGTCATCTGATTTGTCTTTTCAAGTTTCATTGAAGGTATAATACAACATGGTCCTATGCACACAAATGCTGTCAGCTCCAATGAAACAAGGGAACAAACAGTCGGGATCCAAAGTTGCTGTTGAATTCACAGATTTGCCCTATAGTAAAAAATATTCTTAAATATAGGTGCAATGCTACATACATGCATACATAGCCCGTGAGCATGAAATATAATTAAATTTAATGGGCTCATTTTTACATGGAATTTAATGAAAATAATATGAACTCATTTAAATGCATTCCCAGAGGTCCCAATCACAAAGTGTAATATATTCTGCTTATGGATTTCATGTTAACAGCTCTAAGCTGAGCGAGTGGCTTGGTTGATAATGTGTTTGCATCCCATGGTAGGGTACCCAGGTTTGAACCTAAACAAGTCCTGTGCTTATTTCCAAGAGGAAGCCCCAGTGTGCTTGGGAAGGGAGACCCCTAAGCACTTGGCACTCCCATCTAAGGATGGGAGTGCCCAAGTGCTTAATCATTAAAGATCCCCAATGGAGGAAGGCCAAACCTCAGGTAGTATATTCCCAGAACAAGCACATGGGCCAAATTGAGTCTCCCAAGGTTAGCTGATGTTACAAGGGGGAGGGTGTTGATGGGAACATGGTTAGCTGATGTTCCAGAGTTAGGGTGCAGTCATGGGCCTTGAGCCTCTTGCACCCTGTACCTTATTGTTTAGAAATTATCTTAATTATCTTCAAAAGTTACCAAGTGCCCAAGTTAAAATGTTTTCCAGAGGTTGCCATATGTCTTGTCTACTATTTACCCAATTCTTTTCAAAATCAAAGGGGGTTGTTTTTGATTACGTGAGGTCAAAGGTTCACCTTCACCACCTTACTGAATGATAACTTTTAGTATTCACCAAAATGTATTAATATCGATGGAAAGGCAGGAAAATAACTAAAAAATAAGGCTAAGATGCAGTGGCATGCAACCAGCCCTAAACTTTGGAGGAGGGTTCGAAGTTCTCATGACCTGTCTTTCAAATGTCTCAGAATGTAAGAAGGCATTTTCAAATCATCAGGAGAAATATATACAACAAAAACATGAAACGGCGTGAACACACGAACAAAGAAAACGAAACAAAGAAAAATATTTTGAAATGGTGGAAACAGAATTTGAACTTTAAATGATAAAAGCACATTTGATATCAGAAAAAAGCTTTAAAAGGAACAAAATTAATTTCAGGATTAAGCCCAAACATCACTGTGCAGATATGCAACTGGTAATTTGTTAGCATGTACACGATTCGTGCTTTTCATTTGAATCATCGTCCTTCCATTTTCAGAAAAAAATTCAGTAGTGTCACATGTGGAGGATGTTTCCTTGACAGGTTCACTTTACTAATGTGAGTGGCTATATGTGACAGGCATGACATTCACCTTTCACCTCCTACCTTTGTGCCTTTCCGGTTTTGCTCTCAGGTCGTTTGCCCATGATGTCTCGTTGCATCCCCCACTCTAGGGGGAGTGGGGGATGGAGAAGTAGAGAGATACCATCATGAGCAGAGGTTGGGGGGGGGGTTCAGACCCCCTGAACCCCCCCCTTGATTGCACCCCTGCACAGTTGTTCAGAATTTGTCAAAACCTAGCCAAAAGTAAAAAAATAAAGTTTTACTAATTGTGAAAAAATCGCATTATTTTAAATCAGGTGTCCATGTCTCACTAAAGCAACAAAATTTCTGTTTCTCCCTCCCCAATTGACAGAGTAATTACCTAAAGTGTTGGAAACTTCATGACAGGCATAGGTATAGTTTTGTAGTAGTCAGTTTCCTGGTAATGGCTGTTTTGAAATAAAATAACCGCTTCATAGTAAGAAAATGAAATTTACTTTGATGGAAGGTGATGATAAGTGACTTCTTTTCTATTAGTTGTTACCCTTGTGAAAAATCAGATTTGTTCCATAAATTGATTTATATTGACAAAATTTCCTCACACAAAAACAAAAGGACGTTGCAGATGGCAATATATTAGCCATTCTAACCACCCAGGCAAAAACAGGCAGCTAAAATTATGACTGGATAACATACATATGCAAGACTAATTTTAGGAAAGTAAATCCTTGGCATCTATTAGCACACAAATTTCTGGTGAACAAGTTTCAAGGTCTGCAAAAAATTGTAGTTAGAAAAAATGGGTTTCATGATTGCCCACTTCATGGACAAACCTAATTTTTCACAAGGCTAACAACTATTGGAAAAGAAGTCACTTATCACCGTCTGTCAGAGTAAATTTCATTTTCTTACTATGAAGTGGTTATTTTACTTCAAAACAGCTATTATCAGGAAACTGACTACTACAAAACTACATCTATGCCTATCGTGAGGTTTCCAACACTTAAGGTAATTACTCTGTCAAAAGGGGAGGGAGAAACTCAGAAATTTTTTATTTTAGTGATACATGGACACCACTGATTTAAAATAAGATTTTTTCACAATTATTACAACTTAATTTTCGACTTTTGGCCAGGTTTTGATGAATTCTGAACCACTGCACCCTTCTGAGATGAGCTCTCTAGCTTAATTAGGACAGAAGTATCAAGGAGGATACTGAATTGAGGGACAAGAATAAGGCATTTCAGCCTCAAATTTTGTGACCTCATACCAGAGGAACCAGGGGTTTAATGAACTCAATATTTTGTGTGGGCTAGTTTCTTACCATTGTTGATATGTACACCTAATTTCCAAATCAGAAGGGGTCACCAGAAAAATGTCCTCCGAGTGTGTTGATTTGACACAGAATGACCCATGAAAAGGTTCTTCCCAGAACAACATGCATGATGCTGCTTTCGCATGAATGAAGGCAACAACAATCGCTTCCTAGGCTTCTTAAATTTGGCATTGAACTGCAACTATATAATTTAAAAGAAAACTTTACCATACGTACAAAATAGATTAAGTCACCAAACAGAACCAGATTTGCAGTACATTAAACAGATGAACACAGAAAGAAAAATGAAAGTAAATACTCACCATTTATAGTCATTTGAAGGTCATTCCCAGCAAGCCTATCCCTGTTTTCTAGACACCTCTCTACCATATTCGTCAACAGGACCAGTGGCTGCAACAGACAGCAGGGAAAAATTAAAGACAGTCAATATCATGGCCATTATGGGGTAACCAAATTCATCATTATTGATTGGATGAGTGGATTGTCTAGGTGATATGCTCATTGATTGACTTTGACTTCCACCATCAGTTACCAGCCTTTCCCACTTGTTTCAAATTTCTTTGCATGACTTATCACTTCTTCCAATTTATACTTAGTTCTAACCAATTTTAAATGTGTGAAAATGTAATAGTTTTAAATCCTAGACAAAACACTGTGCCAATCCAGGCATTAATCAAAGATACATCACTCAATGCATCCATGACATCTCAAATTACTATCACCAAGGCAATCAAGGAAGCCAATCTAGCATTCCGTACCAAGTCAAAATCAGAACTGACCAAGATGTAAACAAATAGATGCTTCTCTTCAGGAAGATGCTTGGGCAACTCCACTAAGCACTCCAGGGTCATTTTAAACAGCTCTGGGTGCCTCTCAGCCACTGAACGGCTTGCAGTGGCTATAGAGCAAAAATGACTGATGAACCAAACTCAAGTCAATCAATTTACCCATGATCAAAGCAAGCACAGGACTTACAAGTCTTTGAATAGTCATGCGTGAGATGAAGCAGGGTCTTGAGTATAGTAAGAAGAGCCTCTAGATTGGCACCAAATGGGGTACTCCTATCCACCTTGGTCTTGTCAACAATAGGAGACGCAGAAAGCACCTTGATGGTTGAGCAAAAGAATGGGAAGAGGCGTAGGCACAGCTTCAGGAGCAGCCCACCCTGATGCTGGAGGAGGTAGCGTTGGTTGTCCTCATTCTGGTACGTCACCTGGTCCCACAGATGCAATACACACAAAGTTATGAATTTAAATACTGGGTCATCACAGAGACAACATTTTGATAATGCATCAGGGCTTCTATTATTCCTGATGATTCTTTTCATCTCTAATAAAATTAGATATTTTCAACTGAATATGAGCAAAAGTCTTCTTAATGGCATATTTCAAAATACTTTTTTTTCAATAAATTTTTTCTATAAACCACAATACAGTACATTTGCTTTTCCCAGTTTTTCACATACCTTTTGAGCATCTGTTCATTTCCACATTCCTGTAGAGCCCAGAGAATTGGAGAACAGGGAGTGAGTGAGCATGCATTACAATTTACTGGAACTGCCCATGCCTACAGATGGTTTTGAACACTCACATTCTCGAGGACCTGGAGGCACCGGTCAGCCTTGTGAAGCTTCTCCATGACCTCAGAGGTCCAGGCACTCCAGGAACCCTGCCCCTTGGAGAGGAGGGACTCCCTACGTCCCAAGAGATACTCTGTGCACTCCGCCAGTGTTCCAATGATGTGATCCAACCCATTCAGCTCCCGCAACTCCTCCTTGAACCATTCCCCGGCCCGGCGAGAAGTGAGGCTCAGCAGAGTCTCCATAGCCAACTGGTTTGCCTGGAGGAAGCAGATTGACCATTTTCATCACAGGTGGTCATATGGAGGATAAGACATACAAGCATGAACTCTCATGGAAATTGCAAGCAAAGTCAATGTTTCATGAATAGCACATTTTGCCAATTGAAATGGTAAGGAAAAATAATTCTGACGATATCTACAAAGAATAAATTGTAAGAAAAAGCAGGTATTGAAGATGATGTTGGCTGTTAAGGTGTCATCCTTCAAAGATAGAATCAATCATACCCAATGATGCAGTACACTGCACCTCTGCAACCCTGGAAAGGCCTATTTGTTATTCATCAAATTCAGGGCTCTTAAGGTTCTTCACTGCATATATCTGAATGTAATCTTGCATCAAGATCTATGGGAACATGAATCAAAAGAATAACACATCTTTCACTGCACAATAACAGCAGTGAGGTCATCCTGGAAATCCCAACCAGAACTCTTCTTCCTCTACAACCCTTTGGCAGCTGAAAAGTTAGACTCAACTGCATGCAGATGAATACACTCCAAGCATTCAAAGTTTGAGTAGATAGTTTGGTGGTGACAAGCTATTTCACCTGACAATTTCAACTTCTTCCAGGTTCACTTCCTGTCCTTATTGTAAGTTTTTTTGTATTTTTGTGAACCTTCATATACATAACTGTTATCATCACTTTAAAATCACACTTGTCCAGTCTCTGCCTCAGCTCCCAGAATGCAAAGCCCACAAGGACGAGGGCTACTTCAGCTGCTACAGTCAGCAAAGGGTAAACTGTAAGCTGTAAAAGGTAAGCAGGGCAACATACTGTGAGGTCATCAAGGTTGAGATGGGTGGCATGCCCCTTGCGCTGCATGTCAGCACACAGCTCCTGCACCTTTGCTTTGTTCTTCTCAAAGTCTTTATCATCGCACTTGACATGCCGCAGTGTTGAACCATCTGAGGTGTCTGCTAGTTGCAGCATCAGATTCAAGCTCTCTCGATCCAGGTCCATGTTCAGTCGGTCCTGGCTCAACACGAACATCACTGTTGCTGTGCACAGTGACAGGCTCTGAAAGGAAAATTTAAAAAATCCTGTAAATGAGGCATTGAAGATGTTCTCATCAGACAACAAGGCATTGATGGAAGAGCTCACCGGGTCAGATGGCGCATCATGGAGAGTGGCAAAGAACTTGGTGACTGTGCTGTGAGCCCGAACATGCATGCGAAATGCGGGCATCATGCACTTTGAGGCCAAAGTGACTGCTGACAGGCACCTGCATGCAATACACATGGTCATAGGTCAGAATGAATGTACTGAAAAAGTGTAGTTCCAACAAACTGGATCATATGAAAAACTCATTTCTGGTAGATCCAACAAAAACCTGAATTTTAGACCTTAGTCCTGCTGATACAATAAAGGAACCTCAAACAACACCTAAAATTAATATCAGACAAAAATTGTAGGCATGAGTGGAACAATATAGCAACCTAAAACATGATTTCCAACTCTCGTAATTTTCAATTTCTGTCTTATCTCAGTGGATGTTCTTTAATACTGAGATGATCATAATACTGAACAGATGGATGGCTGAGGGAGATGGGATAATTTATTTTCACCTTGTACTAATGGAATTGGTGTCCTTGAGTGCATCGAGTATGTATTCAACATCATCATTGAACTCTTGGAATTCTCCTGACTCCTGGATCTGGTGGGCCTTCTGGACATTCTTCACCACAGTGTAGAACTATAATAATAATGTCTGTTTAGACACAGGCAACAACTCATATATTTTACAATCCCTTAAAAAATGCTTAGGATGCTCACCCCTTTGGCCTCCTTAGGACAGCGAACCTTGGTGACCTCAGGTTCACTGGTAGCTCCGAATGGAGTGATCCGATTATGTGTTGGCCATGTGGAGACTTTGGTCAGCTTGGCTGGCTGGACAATGTCATCAAAGTCAAATGATCCAGACTTTTCCTCCGTCTTCACCTTTGACTGGGCCCCACTGGCCAGAGGATTGGGCTTTGCAAGGGCATCATCATGCCACTTGTGCTTGTACAGACTCCTCTTTGGCTTGTTGTTCCCACTAAAGATCTTCTTGGCTCTGGTGTTTGGCATGTCTTTGTCCTTGGCTTCGTCACTGGACTGGGATGATATCCCAGATGACTGAGATGAGGGCATTTCTGGTGTCTGTGACAAACTGCTGACCTTCTTGAGTTCTCTCACAAGTGGGGACTCAGACTTCACAGAATCTGCTACTGATGATCCCTGAGTTGAATCTGTGACAGTGATCTTGTCTGAGGAAGCATCGAGATCAGAAGATAAGTCTACTTCAGCTTTTATCACCGTTTTCTGACGAGCAACAGCCCCACTCCTAGTAATCACTGATGTCCGCTTATGGAATACAGCCTCAGCATCCTGCTTAATGTCAAGAGTGTCAACACAGGTCACTTGTTCAGTCACACCTTCATCCTGAGTGGCACTTGCATGGTCAGACTCAGGACTAGAGGATATGTCTACAGTCTCCATTGGACTGCTCAACAGGGATGAGACACTTGGCATTGAGGAGGGTACAATTTCACTATCAGTTTTTAAACCAGAATTTTCTACATGTTCATCATTCAAAGGTGGAGGGATATTTGCAGGTGAGTCAAAGAACTTCTTCATGACAATGCGGAGGGGGCTGGTGCGGGAAGGACGACAGTTCCATCGCACATCACCATCATCTTCCTTTGCTGCTGGTTCCTCAACAGCCTCAGCTTTCGTCTTCTTGATTGGACACTCGTTGGAAGCCTTCTCAGCCAGGCTGTTGATATCTGCTTGAACATTGCCGACACGACTCTTGAAGAACTTCCTTTTGGTGGGTGCTTGTTTCTTGGACATGACATCAGGCGAGGAAGACTGGAAGAGGAATGGGTCCTTTGAGGGACTTGGGATTTCTACCTCATCTAATGGATCCCCATTCCGACCTGAAAGCAAACCACTTCATGAAGAGTGACTAACAATTAAAACTTTATAATTTCTCAACAAAAGCAGTCACCATTCAACTTGGCACTTCGTATGGACGTGCAAGATATATTGCCCCATTTCCCAAGGGTGCCAGCCGTCTTGGAGGCAGTCGTCGGCTTCTTCTTGTCCGAGAGCAGGGCATCAAATTGGAGACTGCTAGTGCCCACAGGCGGCTGCTGGTGATGCTGGTGCTGCTTTCGCCCATAAGTCCTTCCAGTATACCTTGACATCCTGGATGCCATTTTTATGTATTGCAATGAAAGCAATGGTCAAAGGCAAGCTGTGACTTCCACTAAGTCAATACTGTTTTTCTTCATAGCTGGTCATCTAGAAAGATGCACATCATTGCACTGAACACAATGTAAGAACTGAAATGCCAGGCCAAGATACCCTTACAAAAGAGTTGCCAGCCTATAGATTTGACCCAGTCTGTATTTTTTTTTTCCATTATTATGATTCAGGTTGACATACCTGTCATGTTAGTGAACTACTTAGAATATCATGCACCCTATCCAGCTAGATTCAAGGCCAACTGCCTTCAGTGGCTGCCAAGTCTGGTGAGTTCTTGTTCTGGGTGCCTTAGCAAACATGTAGTGTTACTTTCCTGCTCTAACTGGGAAACAACTCAACTAGATCATTAGACACCACTCAGAAAAATGACCAAACAGTACTTAGAAAGGAGATACATTTATGCCAGTGAGCCAGTGTTATAGTACCAACACACTGTTTAAAGAGACAATGGATCTTAATTCAGGGTAATAAGACCAATGTAATACATAAAAACCATTTTTTATGTTTTTTCACAAGCCTAGATATAGCTGTACATCAGCTACAGAGAACACCCTTGTTGGCCAGACTATACACTGCAATGCATAAATCCCTGAATATTGATCCTAGAGATTCTAAACTTGTCCTGCTCAGCTGGAAATGACAGGTTTATTTAAAGCATGAGATAGAGGAAGATTGAAATTCTGCCAGTACCCTGTGTTCTGGTAATCCAGGCACATGATAAACCTGGTTTCACGTAACAGGTAACGGTTCTTTCTTTCCTCCATAAAACAGGTCAGACAGGATCGGAAGAACTGAGCCTGCTCTCCATGTGATAAAAAAAAACATTCATATCTCCAAAGAATTTATGACCCCTTCCTCACTTTTCAATAAAGGGCAATACCACATATGCCACATTTACAAGTTTTGGGGTCACTAACCTCTCATGCTGAAATAAAGAAGGTCATGTGCTTATGATGTATTGACACTTACATGGGACACCATGTAAGAGTCAATACATCTAGTTCAGTTGCACTTCAAGAAGTGAAATTTGCAACCTAGCAATTCATAATCTAATGAAGATCCAATGGATTTCAGAGCAAAAAAAACAATGAAACCCCATAACACATGCCTTGTCATATCCAAATACAATGCAAAGGTAAAGAAGGGGTTTAATGATCTGGCTCTTGGAATATAGAGGATACTACAGCCCAACAAAGGGCTGAACTGAGGCCTGCCAACATGATGCGAGTATGCAAGATGGGTATGCATAACTTTTGACATATCTTTTGGGCATGTAAATTTTAATTAATGCCTGTCTTTTCCAATCAGAGCCTTGAGTATACCTGTAGTTCCAGGTGGAGTTGTGAGGTGTGGAACTCCTCCATGAAAGTGCAGATAAACTTGGCTCTTGGTCAAGTTTACCATAACATTAAGTCAGGCACATGGCAATGCTCATAGGCTAAAGCTGCATTCACCATATTATTTACATTATTCAGAAGAGCTGAACCTCTGTGGCTATGGCATTTCTCTCTCCATATGCCTATATTTTTACTACCTTTATCTGCCCCTGAAGGTAGCCAGAAATCTTTAATTAGTTACAGCATAACCACACCTTGTCGGCTCGTGAAATATATGATCAACTATGAAAATAAGCTGAAACATGAACAGATGTCAGGTCATAAAATGTCAATATCAGTTAAAGAAATGCCTAAAAAGAGAAGACCTGAGAGGCATTTTTCATTAGGTGATCTAAGCCTTGACAGTGAGGAAGGGTTATTTCTTTCATTCATTAGAAATGTTGCAGTTTGACTTCAGTTTATGGCATGAACATGATTCAAGACTAAACTTATCCTTAAAAATACCACTTACAGGTTACCATAGGTGCAGAGTTTTCATAGCCAGAAACAGTAGTAATTTATATACCTGTTTGTATACCAGAAAAATATTAGTGTACCTAAGTTCAGAATATATCCAAGCTACCAAGCAAGAGCTTTCATTGGCACATTCTCAAGAAGATTGCTGTAGATGATTCAAATGTTTTATGATTGGAAGATGTCTTCCTCTTGGAGTCATGTCTAAAGTTGAGAAAGTTTATATTCCCAACTAAAGTTGGTGCAGGTGAGGAAGCAGATTGGAGTTATCAACTTTACAACAACAAAAAAACCTTTGATATGCCATACTAAATCATCTACTCAGTCTGAGGAATTCCTTTTCCTGTTGTCACATATTGCCTTGGCCCAAGCCAATGGGACTTGGCCTTTAGGGGTAGGAAGAGGTTTCTAGGGCATGAGGTAACAACAATGAAATGGACTCAGTCAAAAAGGGAGACTTTCTCTTATATCAATCAAAACAAAATAAAAAAAACATTTCAAACCCAAGTTCTTTCTCTGGCATATCTTTGTGATGTTGGCATACATCTTGTCAGGTCCACAATTTTCTTCTTGAGGAAAATTGCTAGTGGCATCATCAAGTGAAGAAATTTGTTTTCAAAACCTTTACACTTACTTTTGACAGGGACTTACCTTGAAAAAATGTTAAGTTCCAGAATATGGGATATGAAGGATTTTAATTTCAGTCTAGTCCTTGCAAATGTCACATAACACAGCAGAGGCAGATACAGAAAATTTTCATTGGGGGGGCAGCACCTTAGTTCCTACAACCCACTTCCACCACTCCCTGCCCTATCACCTTTTCATTCCTCATCTGGGGTAAAAACTTGAATATCTATTTCACTGGCTCCAATAAAAATTAATGCAGAAGCTATAAAAAAGAAATATATATATAGAGAATGCTAAACTGGTCATTGGGGGGGGTTACCCTCCATCCCTCCCAGGATCTGCCACTGACAGGGAGTGGAGGCAGCCATGCTTGAAGAAAATATTAGATGGGCATTCCCATATTACAGTCACAAATAGATCTCTCTCATTAGAGAGGGATAATGGATGAGGGAAGACAATAACTTTAGATCAGGGGTACACAACTTAAAAGACTGTGAGGGCCACTTGCAGCTTTTACTCACATACTGTGAGCCATAGTCTGGTTGACCATAGCTGTAGCCATAGTAGCACTTACAATGCCATCAGTCATGGTGGGCTGCAAGCAAGGACCATGCAGGCTGCTGGCCGTATGTTGTGTACCTCTGCTCTAGGTGAAATAAACTTGAAGACTGCTTCTATGGTTGGATGGTAAACATGAATGTCACAGAAGTACTACAGTGAATGGCATAAGCCAATATATCTTCACCAACATGTATACATTTCATACAGTTGGTCTAGTCTTTCATTTGAGTTTTCATACGAACAATCTCAGACACACGGTGTGTGCATAAAATAGTGATTCCCCATTTATGTTTTATCTCTGAAGATAGACAGAACAGAAACATGTCTCTGTTTCTAATTAAGATGAAGTTGACTGCACAAAAGGCCTAATCAGTTCACAGCCTATCCATAGGTATATAACCTAAGGGTTAAAAAGCAAAAGGAAGAGAAACAAATCAATGGGTATACATTGGGCTACCCTGGATTCAGTTACAATAGAGTTACTCAACTTCAACAGGCTCATGGACCATATCTTCCATTATTGTACTACAGACCACTAGTGGCCCAGAGACAATATGTCAAGTTGTCCTGAACTACATCAAAGTCAACACAGCTTCTATCCTCTTCATATCCCTATTGTTTTACTCAGCTTTTAAGAGTACAACCAAGCAGCTCAATTACTTGAGTCAAACATCAACATAAAATTTTGTCAATTTGATCCCTGCCCATGCCCAGACTTTTTTTTCTTTTCTTCCATTCACCTCTACTGAGCTTCCTAACATTAGGGAGGCCAATCCTTGGGTGTAGGGAAAATGGCACTAGAAAAGAAAGGCATAGGCATAGGCCATACTTGCCCTAGAAACAAGGCAGTGGGTTGCTGTGAAAATGTAGCCAGCAGAAACAAAGAAACTAATTAAATATCAAAAGCACCTGGCTTTGAGGTGAAAGAAGAATTTACAACATTGCACACTGTATGGAGTAGGGCAAGCCCCAAAATCCTGACCTTTACTGTGGCTCTAAGTTGTTCAAGAAGAATGCTTGCAAGACCTTGATAAACGGCAAGCAGTAAAAGTGGCTTTAGGCTTGCAGTTACGAAAATCCACCTCCACCACCAAGGAGCAAGATATCAAAACCCACACAGACGACCGACAGTAGCAGAGGGAGGGGTTACTTATCAAATCATCATCCATCCCAGTGAAAGCTGAGGCTCAAGCTGGCCTATCATATATAGACCTGGGCTCACGATTCCCATTGAAATTCATTCTGAAAGCGTCCATTGTAGGCTACGATAAAACTCCATTGCGTCATATTCTCGTGAGCCACAACACAAACACAGCCATGCTCTCCCCAAAGGTAAGGAGACTTCAACCCGAAAAGTAGGCCTACGAAGTTAATCCGATCAGTTAGACCAAATAACAGGAGACTGCGCATTGGTCTAACCCTGTGCGCAAAGGTTATAAAAATTAGCGAAGAGTTTCAGAATGAAAGCCAAGATAGACCTATGCACTCACAGCACCCTTCACGTACTCGTAGGCCTAACTGATCCACACGAAACGGACGATTAGGGAAAAAAGAGGTGACGAAGAGCGTATTCGATTCTTGGCTCGCTCTGCTCCGGGCCGGCAATCAGCGACGTCGGGGATGCGATTATCCAGGAGTACTTAGATAGGACGTGGGAAAAAATATACGCCTAGACAACAGATATTTTATCTCTTGACAATTTACCAGCTAAGAGATCCAAACGAAAGCCTGAGGTTTCAGCGGTGAGAGAGGGAAAATATTCGAGCATGCCTGAACGGTACCGGACCGGGGAAGTTGCGTCAGAGCGCGGCTGGCGGCCGAGGAAGATCAGGTTGAGACCGGACTGACACTCTGGACTCAGGGCCGGGTTAAGGGGGGAAGGGGGGGGGGGGGGCAAAGGGGGCAGTTGCCCCGGGCCCCCCTCTTCCCGGGGGCCCCCGAAGGAAATTTAAAACGCTAAGTGCAAAAAAAAGTATTGTATTTGCTTATAGTAGCGAGGGGAGTATAGGAGGGGGAGCCCCAGGAATTCACTTGCCCCGGGCCTCGCAACTTCTTAATCCGGCCCTGCTCGCATGTTTTANCATTTGAGTAAAGTACCGGGGGGGGGGGGGATTCACTTGCCTCGGGCCTCGCAACTTCTTAATCCGGCCCTGTCTGACCTCCTTCGTAAGTTTGTTAACTTGTTTATTTCCGAATTTTCTTTCGAGTTGCTGCTTCGAATGAAATGAAATTCTGATACTCGCGCGTTTGCAACACGCAACGAGGGCATAAAATGGCCCAGTTTGTTTGCCCAAGGGTTTTGGGGGTCATAAATTTTATTGATTGGACTCTAAAAAATAATTTTTTTTGGCCATATATGCAGGATGGGTTACAAATTTTTTTTAATGTCAACCACACCCTCCCCCCCTCCCCCCTTTCCTCATTGGGATTTTCTGGGCACGCTATGGAAATATCCAAGAAGTGGTTTTAAATGTTTCCATGCGATTGACATCAAAGCCTACCTTGAGAGCAGTGGCGTGCCCAAGGAAGGGATGGGGTTTGGGGGTCAGCCCTCCCCCCTCCCCAATTGGAATTTTTTGGGCACGCTATTGCTTGAGAGTAACGTATATTTCATCTCATGAACGCAATCCAGGTCCCAACCTAGGCACTTCCCCATTTAACACCGAATATCCATGAAAGACACCGAATATCCGTAAGAATTCCCTCAACTTCCAAATTAATCGAAATCAGACAGATGGTTGTTGGGTTTTTTGGAGTTTCGGAGAAGTTTGAATCTTCCTAGTGGGATACATAATTTTGATCAAATTGGTTGATTGGAATCGTCTGGAAGTGATTCCTTCGTTTCACCTCGGACTGATTCCAATTCACCCAATTTTGCTGTCAGTGCTAACCCGATTTTTGTTATCTCAAGGGGTAATCGAGACACCCAGATGAAACTGAATTTTATTTTAGTCGAAGCATTTTCAAATTAAATCAAAATCAATTATCCGTGGAATAAAATTCGAATCTCAATTCAATAAACCCCGATTTGATTGAAATGCAATATCCCGCCTGGGAGGTCCAAAAGACTCCCTGAAGTAGAGAGCTGCACGGGCACCCAAATTCGCAGAGGCCAAGAATGGAAACGTTACGCTTTTTATTTCACATAATCCTTACAGTTACGAAACGAACTTGATACGATTCTGCTTCGGTGAAGTTCTGAATCCGAAAGAAAGTCGCTAGACTGCCACTTGTTTTCTCGAACCGGATAGACCTCTACCGCTTTGCTTTGAAATTTCGATTCAATGTAAATAACCAGGATGGAGTGGTTTCCCTTAGCATTTTCTGCCACGTACCACTTCAAGAACTCACCAAGCGATAAGATTGGCGCACCTTTCGTGCCTCACTATTGCATTAATAGGAAAATGTATTATTGTTCATTGACAAGATGATGAACTGGGATCGATTGACAGACGAGTAATTGTGTCTACAAATATGAAGACCTTTGTGCGGCCTTTCAATAGGCATTGCATCCTTATATTGTTTCCAAGTTGTTTGTAGTTGTCATGTGTCTTCTTTTTTTTTTTTTTACAAGGTCCAAAAATGAAGAAACATTGAAGCGGGTTTGAGGCGGGTTTATTGGCGACTAGTATAATACAGGGGTCAGGAAGAGAGACAAAAGCAGGTGACTCCAACATAAAAAAAGTAACGGGGGAGGTTTCCAACAGGATAAAACTCTAACCAATAACAACCTGATAAAATCTTCAGGAAAATTCTCAAGACCCTGTGAGATCAATTTCATGCAAAAACGTGGTAACTCGAATGGACGGAAAACATCACAAGGACTAAATTTGAAAGATAAAAAAAAAATTATGTGACTGGAACGGATGGTAACTTATTGTTGCGGGGAATTCGCTTCACTTATGGCACTGCAACTTACTGAAAAGAATTCAAGCAGGAAAAAAAATTTTTTTGAGGAAAATCTTAGGCTTATCACAGTGATTTCACTTGGGGTGTTAGGGAGTCTGCCTGGGTGTTCGGATCAAGGGCAGAGGTTTTCCCTTCCCGTTTCCGTTTGCCGTCGACGGGTAGAGGTTCCTCGACCACCGTACGTCTGCCAGACCCAAAATCGGCTGCAGGTCGTAGGCAGGGCCGACGATGGGATCCCCGATGTTCTGATTCTCATCTGCTATCGCTGCGATATCGGCATCTTCCACCTGGATGTGGTTAATATCGCCGTTTCCGTCCAATGTCGGCCCATAATCGTCCTGTTCGTCCGGTGCCGCTCCGAAATCCCGAGGTTCCGGATCGATATCGTCCGGTTCCAGAACGTCGTTCCCTGGGATATAGACCCGGGGCTTTCGCTCCCCAGCCATGAGGGAACGGAGCGGGACGTTGTAGCATTTGCAGATGCAACAGGAGGGGAATTTAAACCAGTCCGAGAAGATTCCGCGACAGTCGTTGCTGGGGTCGAAAGCGAGAAGCCGATGGAGCCGATACTGCTGCTCGCATCGGCACCCGTCCCTGCAGTACATCTGACGATGCTCGTGCCTGCATAAAAAAAAAACATGATTACATATTCGACAAATCAGTCCCCGGTCCATGAGACGAGTAGGTCTGTGAAGAACTGAATCGCGAAGGCATCACAAAGCACTTTGTATTGCCCTTACGGCTAACTTTCCAGTTTTTTTTTTGTTCATTTTTTTTTTCAGCTGAAAATCCCGTACAATGAAAAATGAGAGGAGCTGAAAAGTTCTAGATCTCTCTACCTCCTATTCTAAGAAAGTCCACTTTCACCTCCATCAAGCTTGACACGTCAGGTCACCAGATGACGTGTGACCACGATCACGAGCAATCAGACAAAACATGAACAGCTGACTCAGGCGAAAGAAACATCCTTGTAGAGGCGAGTTTCATCTGGACTTCATTGGAATTATGCAGAGGGAGTCTCTTCTGTCCCATTGTATGTCTCCTTCGTAGAAGGATTGAACAGGATGCGAATGTTTTCTCTGAATGTAAGCCATATAAGCCTTTATTTCATTTACGAAAGCTGCCTAAATCGACTTTCCTCAAGGTCTTCTCCATCCATTTATATTTATAAGTATGGGGAACTCCACTTCGCAGAGCAAGACCAGATTTCACAGGTCGGTGAGTAGCTATTGCAAACGGCATTTCATTTTCAGGACTCATTTCAATCGCCCATGATAATTTCGAGATTTCAATCTCATTAATTTATCAAATAATTCCAGTCTAAGTTTCCGTTGGTCTGGTATATCAACTCTAAATTTCGACGATGAGCTGGCTGAAATGAATATTTCCTGGCTGATTGAACAATTTTACAGCTGCATCAAACCTGCCACCTGGGATGCTCGCATTTCTCGGCGAAGTGTTCCAGCAGCGCTCTCATGGTCCAAATTGTGTCATGGGGCTCTCAATTCTCGTTGAATCCTCCTTACTGGCAATACTTCTTCCTCATTGCATTGTCGACAAAGTGGTGCCTAGTCAGACAAGCAATATCGACTCTTGGTAACTGGATTTGTTGTTACATTACTGATTTGTCGGTACTTCCACTTCGTCAAAATAAGTAATTGCTTATTTCGTTATGAGTGCCCCTTGAGCCAACCCACTCTCCTGTGAGAGAGATGACACCTACGAGGCTCACTATTAATTAGCCTTCTCTGCAGCCCGATCGGCTGAACTTGAGGAAGACGCATTGCTAAGTTTTTGGCAAACTGCGGGCATTTGCAGTTGATCAGACGTCTTTGCTGTCCTTCTTTCAACAATAGCCTTTTAAATCACTTAGTAAACGTTTAGTCCAATTAAGAAAATGAGGCTTTGGGTTGAGATGTAAACGGAGCCCTTAGTTTCGATATATGTGCGTGGCACTGAGTACTAGTGAGAAGATACTTCTGCCGCGTATATTAGAGACATCTAGTGGGGGCTTGACGAGTCTCTTACACTCTCTCTGCGCAGTTGGCCGCTGTCTTCGCTTTCGCCCCCCTTTCTTTCTCCCTAATGCTGGCCTCGTTCTAGACCTTTTCAGCTCCTCTGCCATGATCGCACTGGCGGATTGCCAAGAGCAGAGTGGGATAGAATAATTTGCTTCTGATGGATCTGCGACCGTCTCAGGTCAACAGGCATGCTCGAGTAAATATTGACGTGGAGAAATAAGGATTGGCTTAATATAGTTGAACTTCTCAGGCTTAACTTGAGTCCGCTTCTTATTCTTGACAGGGTGACTACAGGAAGGCAGTAAAAAAAAAAAGCACAACTAATTTTGAGATATTTCTGGAATAAAAGCCTCAGGAAACACGATCTGAACAACGAGGTTATTTTGTCAGCTTTAGCGTCTCCAGTTTTTGCATAACTCGACTGCCAAATATGAAGATCTCAGATTAGGAGTACTCACGTGCACTTCTCCCAGTGGATGTACTGTTCGAAGGGGTAGAGGTTGAGGAGGGCGAGGACCTCCCCGCGAGTGTTGTTGGCCCAATACGGCGCCACCACCTCCTCCTTCACCGGACACGCGTTCCTGTCAGGAGCAGCAGCGTTCGTGGGTGCTTTATTCAATTGCAGGCAGGTATTCCCTACGAACTAAAAATTTCCTCCACCCTAAGCTTTCCTTTTAGCTGGTTGGCCAGCTGCCCTTGGGCGATCGTTATCCCATGGAATGATCACAACAAATTGGGTATCGTTGGAAAGTTGTCTTACGGCTAGCCAACAGTGGCAGCTTGTGGGCGAGAAATCTGGGTCACACCATTTGATCTTAACAATGAGCTAGAATTCATTATAGGCATTAATGCGAGTGCGAAGCACAAAAGGTGTGAAACACAATGCCAAGCAGCAAATGAAAGGCTGCATGGAAGAAGTTCCATGTTGGTAGTTTATACCGAATCGAAGTCTTGTAAATGCAAGCGGAAATTGACGCTTCCATCGAACACTTGAGGGAGAATAGAGGCGTATCCGGTCCTAAGGTAAAAGTAACGGTCTGACGACTTTCTCCTCAGAACTTCAAAACAGATTCGCATCCAGCTCACTTGGGGACTATCATGATTATGTAGAACGGCCTGTCTCGAATTTTTCATCCTTGGCGACTGCGTCGATATTAATCGGCAATGAGAATTTGGATGACCGAGCAGCCCTCTACTTCAAGCAAAAGAGCCTAAAGACGTGCTACCGCTTGCTGGCAGGCACCCGCTCATGCGCAGTGCAGGCGGCGAGGCCGGCCTCCCCGCTGAGGTAAACTACAGTATCGCGTGTGCCACGTCTTACCCTTACGCGTTGTCTATAGGCCGGATGAGGCCTCCTGGTTCTTGCCTCCCATCCGCATTTCTGGGCAGGAGTCAACGCACTTTGCTCGTTTTGCGCCAGTTGAGAATGAATCTGACAATTCTGGGGGTTCTTTCAGACGTTTGATATCGTAATGGACACGTCCAATTCGTTTGCATACTCCTAAAATATTTTTTTGGAGATCGGGCCTCCCTTGCCTCCCCGGGCGAGCCCCCACTGCTTTCCAATGATGTCCAAAGTACCGTCATCTCAGAACGGGCTGACACCCAATAAGGAAATCCCCCATTAAGGAAACGAAAGGACTGACGAGCGGGAAGGGAGTTTCTTTTCTCCTGGAAGGGCATCTCTTTCATAGTCATTGGGGTTCATTATCCTCCTGATCGGTAGGGATTGCCAGCCATGCCACCTGGCATCCCACTTCCTGTCCCCGCTCATGCCTTCAAGTGCCCCCCTCTCCAGCCGTGCTGCATGCGCACATCCTGGCGCTGAAGGCAGCCCTCATATACGCATCATATACCACGTACGACTGCATAGCCCAATTCCTTTGCACGAGACCAGCCACTGGTGTGCCTCATCGAGGAGTGACTTCAAAACCCCAGGGTTAACGTTTTAACTGCGAGTTACTCCATTAAATATGGCTGAATGATACCTTTCTATTAGAGCGATTTGTGCAAAGATTCTGCTTGAAAAGTCTCTCAACGAAAATTTTATATACTTGTCATACTGTGTACTGAGACGATGCGAAGATTCTCGGTAACTAGCTTTAGAGATCATCAGGAGGGCCTCCTCACGCGGCATTGATCACGAATGATGATTGAGGCACCTTCAACTTCGCATTTTTCAAGGGCAAACGGGTGAAGCTTCTGCACGTTTTCCGCCAAAATGCGACAAATTCGCACGTATGTCTCTGCACGGTTCGTAAAGCACAAGAACAACTTCATGTAGCGGTTTCTAAATTCATATTGTGGTTCTTTAAACGGAAAAACTATTTGCGGTCCCGCTGATTCAAGAATGTTTTCCAAATGGCAAGCAAGAGTGGGACCGTCTGGAAGGCACCCTTGCGGCGAGAGGCAACAATGTGAAAAAAGGGAAATTTACTTTTGTAACCGACGAAAAGTAGAAATTTTTTACTAAAATCATTAATGGCATGGAGTCCCTCACATTCTGTTGAGAGAAGGGACTGAGAATGAGCGAGGTATGGCGAGTGGGAGAAGAGGACGAATGAGAGGAAAACGAGAGGAGGGGATGGGGGGGGGGGGGGGGGAGATGA